>JBAMHW010000018.1:26042435-26054765 GCA_037177495.1 Rhadinocentrus ornatus | reverse complement strand
AATGAATGAATGAATGAATGAATGAATGAATGAATGAATGAATGAATGAATGAATGAATGAATGAATGAATGAATTTCAATCCAACACAAACAACTCCTGAAACCTCAACAACTAAGAGAAACAAAACTTTGTGAAGTTTAAGAACAGAACATTAGTAAGATGCTTTGATGCTCAGCAACCATAACTGGAATCAACTGTTTTATTCAGCACCTTGCTTTTTCACAGTTTATTACACACACTGAAGTTTGCTAATTAAATGCTTGGTATGTTTTAAAAGAAGCCCATGGAGCAGTGAACCATGTCTGCTGTTTAGAATATAACAGACTCTAAATCTGGAAGTAGGAAGATTTAAAAATGCTCATAGACAATCAGCGAGGCTTATTCAAACTAAAAAACATAACTAACTTTTCTCTCAAACAGTCTTTTTGTAATGCGGTCATGTATAGCATTAAACAATATGCTAGTATGTTCCATTTAATGCTAGACACAATTACAAAAACAGAATTTTGCAAAACTAGGGGAGACTGCATTTGGTTTTAACACCTTTTGCTACCCGTCACTGGCTGAATTTTAGAGCTACAGTTGTCAAACTTTTATATAAAACTCCCACATTTGTTCACTGCAAATGGCACCAATTCAAAACTTTACAAGAATATCACAGATTTCAAGTAGTAATGTCAAATACATGGTTGTCATTTCTTACAACCTACCCCACTACTGGCTGGATTGCAACACATTTTGGAGAAAGTCGTAAGAGTTAGACAAAACAAGTAAATACAAAGACCACACCATAGAAAATGCTTCAAAAAGATGTGTATTGCAATAAAAGAACAAACACAAAGAACAATGAACACTTGAATGTGTTTGTGCAAAAAGAAAAAGAAAAACAAGAAAACATATACACATTTCTCAAACTCTGTTTTCTCTCAATAAAATCTGTATGCCTGTTTACAGTCCTACAACAATCATTTAGATTTAGAAGGAAGTGGATAAACACTGAAATGATCACATGACTCCAAGCTCATCCCTAAGTGGTCTGAGTATACAGTATATACCTTGAATGTTAAGGTAAGGAGAGAAGGAAATGATGGCGAAGCAATGTCAGTGCAAGACATTCAAACAAGAAAAACTTTTTTTCATTTTTTTGTTCTTTTATTTGTTTCTATTTTTTATTGAAGTGTTTTGTTTTTGTTTTTTTGTTGTTGCTGTTTTTAACAAACGCGTGGCAGCAATACAACTTCTTTATAGACTTCAGTCAATCCAAGTTAAGCTTTTTACTATCTGTGGCACCAGTATTAGTTGCCTACAGATTGAATCCCTCAACCATTAATGTCCAGTAATGTTTAATAATAAAATAACTTTTTGGCTTATCCTCAAGGGGCCTTGATCTTATCGCTAAAAAGTTTACATTCATATGTGCTACTAAATCAGGTAAATATCTGGTCTTTTGCAAAGTGACTGAATGTTCATCAGAATGCAGAAAGATCCGAACAATAGAAAGAACAATTTTATATCATAATTTTGTTGGTGGTCACAGGTGGTCACATTAAATTATAATGTAAACCACCAGTTGTGCATTAAAGCCTGGTTTGTGAGCGTGGCCTTGTAGTGCCAGTAATGGATTATGTAAGGAAACTTACTGCAATAAATGTATATTTACACGTTGCAGTAAAAAGATTTAATTTATTTACAATTATGAAATACATTATACAAGTGGAGTAAATTCATTCATTTACAGCAACTCGTGTTCACATGTATGAAACATTTTTAGTTAAATGTAACAAGGTAAGTAACAAAGTTTACTGCTTAGGCAGCTGCCCCCGCAACCCGACTCCGGATAAGCGGCAGATAATGGATGGATGGAAGTAACAAAGTAACAAAGCATGATTCAAAAGAGTCAAATTTCGATTCAAATGATATTCCACAGGCTTTAAGTTATCCCTAACTCTACTCCAGACCTGAAAGCTCTGAGATCCAACGCTTCTATCCCAGAATGACAACAAGAACCCGTTTATTACATGTTATCCACTTGATATTTGAGGCTTCAGGTCAATGACGTTTTCAGTGCAATCTCTGAGAGAGGCAAAGATTGCTAGCAGCGGATATTTGACTGTTTTGGTTGAAGAAAAAACAAATGACCATTAACCCTAATTCTGCCTTAAGAAAATCTTTAGCAAGATCTTTGTGCTGCACTGAGAACAAACATTAAGCAAATGTCTGCCTTTGAAACGCTGACCTTTTCTATATACAAAGTTTTGGCAGAACAGTAATAATAATTTTAAAAAAAACTGTGTTTGTGTGTGTGTCGGGTGGGTAGTATATAAGGGAAGCAGCCACCTACACAGAGGTCACAGAGCCGATTTACCCTTTTCTTTGTCAAATTGTTGATAGCCCTTATCAAAGACTAAATCTATCAGTAGATAAGCTGTATCAACTGAAACCATCTGGGGACTTAATTAGGATAAGATTTATGTTTGATACATGCCAAATTACAGCTTGATAAGATCCCTGCACATGCTAACACTTTATTCTGCAAAGACATAGGAAGAAGCATTTGTGTTTTTCAGGCAGCTAAAGACAGAACCTGAGAAAAGAGATGGAGACAGATGGAGGATACAGGAAGTGATCAAGGTAAAGATCAAGGGGGGGTGGTGAGTTAGAGATAAACAAAATCTCTCATAGCACTCCTTCTCCTGCTGGTAAATTATTCAGAGATGCTGATTTATCACCTCCAACAACAACACAGATATAATAGTTGTCTTAATGGGGGGTTCCGCAATAGAAGAGCTTCCCCTGCCATGCAGACTTTTAAAGCAGCTGACTCTTAATGCAGTGTAGCATAAGGGCTGCTACAGAAAGTGTCGACCCAGCGGCTAATAAAGACAAACAAGAGCTAAGTTTGCAAATGTCAGTGACTGAGCATTTGTGTGCTTTTCTATGGGGGGTTGTTACTATATATACTTCATGAAATGTATAAAATGTCAGTGAAGCCAAAAATTCTTGGCACACAAGTTGGATCATTTTTTTTTTTATGTGCAGAATTGGACTTATTTTTCTTTTTCTAAGTATTGCAGTTAACCCGTACGTTTTTACCAAGCGTCAACATCTGGCGGTGAAATGTGAAGCCTATGCGTAAGTGCAAAAAAATTGCGGTTCACCCCTCATCCACTAGGGGCTCCAAAACAGAGCAAATCCCCATAGACTCCCATGTTAAAAAGACCAACTTCACAGCAGAAATAAACATGTTTAAAGCCTTGTACAAAAATTTATTTTAGGAATTTTTGGATGTTATTTAATCTTGAAATGTGGCATAATTAGGGGTGTGTCCTGTTGATTAATATATATCCAACATCCGCGGCAAGAAGGGAGAGTGCAGTACAAGTGCGGTTTTTAGCCAGCTAACCGTGCGCCTTAGCTTTAGCCACCTACCTCCGTTAGCCGGTTAGCTCACGTTATTTCTGAGTTGGCTCAGTTAGCTCTTAGCTACAGGCAGCTCGGAGTTTGATAGACATCAATTATCCACCGCCACGCTCACAGCCCTCCCTCTCAGTTCCGCCACTTTGCCCATTTTCGTATTTCCCAGGAGCGACGGTAGGCATGACGCTGCCAAGATGGCGATGGTAGGAATGCCTAACGAGCCTCACTTTTTCTCTTCAGAAACCTATGGGTGACCTCACGGAGTCTCTGTCCATCTTTTATATACAGTCTATTGTTTTAACACAGCACTGAGCTAGATGCCTGATTGTTGGGTAACAAGACAGCTGCTTAAAAGTATAGTAGCCAACCTTGGTTACTGACTTTTAAAAACCACCATTAGTGGTTTTCCCCTGATGCATCTAAAAGACTTCTCCTTTTAAATTCACAGCCAGCTTAATAGGTCTATTTTGGCTGCTGATAGCTCAATATGGGGCGCTCGCCCCCTTCAGGATGCTACAATTTCTGGCATCAGGCTCTACCTTAAATTAATATCCAAACAACTTAAAAATGCAACAGAAGCTCAAGGATATTTTCATATTTCATGCTTTTCTTATTAAAGCCTATTTAATATATGATCACACATCACAAGTGAGGAGTTAAACCACAGAATTTGCATGGGATTTTTGCCGGTTAGAATATAGATCTCTACCACAGACAACTGAGGAGGCTGGCTGAATTCTATACATATGTGACATGGTAAAAACCTGCTAACCAAGACTGGATCTTACAAAACCCTATAAACTGTCATCTGAGTTATACACACAGAGGCATACAGAGGTTGTGGTTACAGGACACATGGTCATTATAGAGATTGTGCACTCATGTTTGACTCAAAGTCTTGGTAGCTGGCAAAGGCTGCCATTAGAAATTCTTATCTCAAAGCTTCTATTTCATCTAAGTTTAAGGACTCGAGCATGTGTCTTTGAGCAGTTCTGAGATTCATCTGGTTTTCAGATAATATTGTCCTTGTTTTTTATTTATTTACTGATTTAACCTTTATTTTACCAGGCAAAACATTACAAACAGATTCTCATTTACAATGTTGCCCTAGCAAGTAACAGAAAGCACTTGATGGGCAGGGGAAGAGGTAGACAAAAAACAAACAAACAAAACAATAAACAATTGTAGACATATATAGTACATTTCAGTATATCATTAGAAATATAAACTTGGTGATATACTCTAGTAAAATATTTACAATTGTCATTAAAAATTGCCTTTAGGTGGCTTTTGTGAAAAGAAACAGAAATTAGTATATTAATGGTTTTTTTTTGTTTGTTTTGTTTTTTCTTGGAAAAAAGTTCCAGTCATTTGATGCAACAAATGAAAAGGAACAATTGTTCAAAAAGAGACCTGGTTCACAGGTTGTGTAGCATCATAAGATGTGAAGTCAGTGTGCTGTACTTGGATACTGATACTGGATACAGAAGCTATCATAGATATACAGGTGAATGACATTGAAGTGTTTTATAGATGAGACTGAACCAATGAAATTTACCTGTATGTAAACAAACATTGGAAAGTTCTGATTGACGCAATTGCGACTAGTCAGATAAGCAGAGTGGTAGATTGTGTCCAGTTTCTAAAAAGTTTCTTGCCTTGCATATCGGTGGTTTGAATCATTATAATCAAATGAGGATGGACTTTCCAACAATCGTCTATATGGCAGCAGATATAAATGAGGAGTTTTGCTTTGACCTTTGATTGTAACATATTTATGTGATGTGAGAAAGACAGTCCATTATCTAACCAAATTCCCAGACATTTTTACATCCTAACCTGTTCAATAATTATACCATCTTTGGTAGTAATGTCAGTACTGGATGGCCTGACCTTACCTTTTTAAGCAAACCACAATACTTTTGATTTTTTTAGCATTTAGGACTAAGTTTAGGTTGGTAAAAGTTGGCTGTATTTCAATAAAACTATGTCTAAGACACTTAAGAACTATATCTGAAGGACCATAGGTGTATAAGATTGTGACATCAGCAAATATATGAAAGACGTCTTTACGAACAAGTTGAGGAAGATCCTTTATAAATATAGCTAAAGGTTTTGGGCCAAGAATTGAGCCCTGAGGAACACTGGATGGCATATGAAGACACAAAGATGGAGGTCTAGTTTTACTTGCATCATCCTCAAGCGTTCTGGGCTGTGCCTTCCACTCATTCATTTGATTGAACCTATCGGTGAGTAAACAACTCATTCTTATGTACTCATTTCATCTGTTGAATGGCTGCCACTCTCACTGAGTTTGTCTTTCAGACCCAGAATCAGCTGTCTGTGATCTGGGTGTATGAATTAGTCTTTGTCAGAGTACGTGAATCTTGCAGCAGGTCAAAAAGGTTACATGATTGGATTAAGTTTGACTTATTTTAGGCACATAAATAACACATAGGGGTTTCCCTACCTCTTTAGAGACCAAAGAGTCAACAGCAAAATACGGATGCACCGATCCGATTTCGATATCAGTGCCGATATTGCAGATAATTCTAGATCTGGTATTGGGGACAACGGCCAGATTCATAGGTGCAGATCTATTCAGTGTATTTCTATGCTTGGCACGTCGAAAGATGTCATGCGCTAACGGTGAGCTAAGCAAAACTAGCATGTTTTAAAAATGGAGCGAGTGAAAGTATCGGCAATCTGGAACTTCTTCACACTGCTTCAGCCTACAGATTCAATGGTGTAATATCTACGCAGTAAATGTTCTGAGGGGCGGTAGTAAAGCTTCAAGATATAACACAATAATCTTAATCAAGCATCTCCAGAAATTTCACCCTAAAGAGCACGACGAGTACATTGAAAGATATAAACAAAAAGGAGGCGGGCTGAAGCAGCTAACTTTAAAGGAAAAGAAGGAAAGTAGGGAAACGTTTCAACCTAATAATTTGCAAGCAGCAAAAATCACAGAAACAATACTAAACTTTATTGTCATGGATGTGCAGCAGCTGTTGGTTGTTAGGGACAAGGGATTCTGGCTGTTGATTACCTGGAAAACATCTGTCCGAGACGGCTCTACCTGAACTTCACGGTAAAGTGTGCAAACGCATATTAGAGGACATAAAATGTGCTTAAGCGACGGGTATCTGGAGCTCTGACGTTTCTTCCGTGTCACTTTTAAGTTTAACGACACATTGGCAGGACGAGAGTTTTGTGGAACACAGCGCAATGTTAAATGCAACAAACTTTCTTGGGTCACACACCAGTGACCCGATCTGAAGAAAATGTTTGTCAAGTGGCACATTCCGCTCAGCACAATCCATGCGATTCTGAGGGACAACGCCAGCGATATGAGAAAGGCGATGGACAACATGGGAGTGTGCAGTGTTGGCTGCTAGTTGTCAATGAGGGACTGCTCTCACAGCGCGCTGTGAGTGATGCCGTTGCATGTGGGAGACAGATTGTCGGACACTTTAAACATTCTTCGCTAGCATATTCACGGTTGCAAGATATCCAGCTTCAGATGAACATGCAACCAAAACCCTTGCAGCAAGATGTCAAAGTGCAGTGGAATAGTACTTATTACATGACAGAAAGACTGAACAGAAGCAAGCACTGTCTGCTTATTCTGCTAAAAATGAGCTGCCCGCAGTACTCATGGCAAACCAGTGGGCCTTGCTTAAAAAAAAAAAAAAAACCTGTCTTGAACCGTTTGAGAAGTTCACAAGGAAAGTGACGTCAGCCACAGCCTCCACAGCTGAGGTTGTCCCAAGTGTCACCGTACCCAAACGTCTCCTCACTATGGAAATCGAAAATGACTCTGGAATTAAAACCATGAAAAAAACACTCGTAGCAGCTGTTGACAAGTGCTTCAGCACTGTGGAGGATAAACCTCTGTATGCACTTTCCACGCTGCTGGACCCACGATACAAAAACAGGTGAGACTGTAAACATATAACATTACAGGTTAAAGCTAAATTAGGAGTATAGTGAAACATTTTGTTTTTGTTATATCATTCTTTGTGACAAACATTGTACAGCTTTTTTAGGACTTAAAATTAATAAAGATCTTTTACCAGCACAAACTCTGCCAAGCGTGGGAAAGACGCCCTAGCTAAGGAAATGGAGGAAGGCTTTAGGGCCACCACCGCCGATACAGCATCAAAAGCTTTGGTGCCACCAGGAAAGGCCCCCAGGGTAGAAGCAGCAGCAGGCAAAATTCGGGGGGAATGGGAGGAAAATCCCAATGCAGCAGGCAGCTCTAGCACTGCTGTACAGCTGCATGTATATTTTACAGAAGAAATAATTCCTGTCAAAGATGATCCATACAAATACTGGGGAGAAAAACCACCAGCGGTTTCCTGGCCTTGCTGCCTCTGCCATCAAGTACCTCTGTGCGCCCTGCACTAGCGTCAAAAGTAAAAGGCTGTTCAGCACAGTCTCCACTATCCTGGATGAGAAGCAAAACAGACTGACAGCCGAAAGAGCAGAAATGCTTGCTTTTCTGAGCAAGAACCTGCCAGTGATGCTTAAGCCTGATCTTGAGAGCTTAAAAAATCTGCTAGAGCAGGTAACTGACATATAGTGGTAAGTGAGTGGAAAAAGTTTGAAATGTTGAGGACTATTTAATATATATATATATATATATATATATATATATATATATATATTAGCCATGCTATTAAAGCTATTGTTTTATTTATCTGCATTTGTAATAATTTGTTGTAACACCCCACTTTAAAGAGCTGATTTCTGTTTATTTTGAATATCCACCAACCAAAGGTAGTCGATCTGTTTTGTTGAATTAATCAGCTGCTTTATTATTTTTTACACTAGATTTTGAATTTCTAATTACACAGATTCAGTCATTTCAAAGAGTTTTTTTTTTTCTTCTTTTGATATTTACATGTTGTTTGACCATGGTAGTCAAGGCATTTTTTTTTTTTTTTTAGTTTTAGGACTCAGTTACTTGACATAGGTTGTTATACTCCTAATTGTACTGATTGGAGCAGGTGAAAATTTGTTATATTTTTTACATGTTTGACCAAATCTGTGAGGCTTTTTTAAGATCACTGTGTGGAACAAAGTTGTTAAATAAGTAAGTATTTCGGTAAATTTATTGTGTGTGTATTCTTAAAAATTAGGAAAGTAATTTTTAAGTCAAGTCTGATGTTGTCTTGCACAAAAGAATGATCCCAATACTATCCACCCAATGAGACATGTTTGTCAGGTAATTTAAAAACCTTAGATGTTTGGTTTTTTTTTACTGTATCGGATCAGATCGGTTTCGGCTGATACTAAAACTCATGTATCAGTATCGGAATTAAAAAAAATGGATCGGTGCATCCCTACAGCAAAAGTATGATGATATCTACCATCAGAAAGTACAAGTTATGTGTGTATTTATAATTTCAGGATTATGACTGAAATTAAAAGAAAAGACAACAAGGACGTGAGCCAGGAACACTGCAATATTTCTTTTGTATTTTGGACAAGGTGTTCTGACCTCTATTCCCTGGCTGATACCAACAAAAACTGAACTTGGGTTCAACTGTTAGGCAGAGTGACTGCATCTCCAAGAGCAGCAGAGCAGCTGGAGATCCTCAAGGGGGAGCAGGAAGATATTTGTGGGAGAGCAGAACCCCAGCCAGGCAAAACTAAATTCAATAAAAATCATTCTGCTCCCATCATGATCCCAGTTTTGCTATATCTGTGGGATTTTAGTTTAAGTCCGGTGGGTGGGCAGTAACACCGTTGCAGGGGTGGCCGTTTTTACAAGAGGATTATCCATGAACTGGAGCCAACTTTTAAGCCTCTTTGCTTTTCTTATCTGTGTTGTGTCCTAAAAAGATAATCACTTAATTAAATATTGATGATATTTCAGACTGGATTGGACTGGCAATCTGGCTCCAGCAAAGGCAAAATTATTACACCAGTGTTTACTGAAGCTATCACCTTAAAAGAGGATCGAGAGGCAAGGTAGACAGACAGTGGAATAATATGTGAGAGAGGAAAAAACAACAAAAAAGGGGAAGTCAAAAGCAAAAAAGAATGAGAAAATATTGATAAAAAAAAGAATTTAGACTTATTGAGTGCTCTTAAAATCAAATGATTAATTCACTAAGGTGTAGATATGGGCTCTGCTCTGCATTATATCCTATCATTCATTTTTCATACATCAACAAAACCATGATGGAACGATTGGCTTTTCCCCCAGTGGACACATTGGAGCCTTTAGGTCCATTAAAGTGTGTGTTTGATCGTGTGCATGTGTGTTTGTACAAGTGACAAACAAATCCAAGGGAAGGAAGGTTTGTGGTTCAGAAAAAGTAAAAAGAAAAATAAATAAAAAATTGAATAAGTCCTACATACACAGCAAAGAAAAACGGCTTACAGTACACACACCGCAAATACACACTGAAAAAAGTCCATTTCCATCTGGTGATGTTAACTTTAGCAAGTGAGAGCTTCTGCTTCTGCAATAACAGAGGCAGAAGGAAGAGAAATGAACGACAGAGGAATAGTGATAAATGAGAGATGAAGAAACAGATTGATGGAAAAGTGAATATTCCTCTGGTAGAAATCTTCAGATTACATGCCTGGTTAGATCGCTTTGGCCCCATAGGCATTTTGTAAGGGAGTCTGTCTGTGGCTTCCTATCTCTGTCTGCATGTTCTCAAGTGACTTCAGTATCAGACAGCCAGCACTCAGGGATGTAAGATTGCTTTGTAAATAATTTATATGAGATATATTGCATGTTGGCAATCATTTAGATAACCTGGTTGCAGCGTCATACTACAGCATTATCTGTTAACTGCATACTGAGAGACAGTTTCATAGATCTTAGAGGATTTTCAAAGGCAAATTGGAAACATTTTCAAAACTGCCACAAGATTTGATAGAAAAAATTAGAAGTTGCGTAATTGGATGCACTGATTTAACTCACCAAAGATGACATATCAGTTAGCTGAGGGACACCTCAGATGAAGAAAATGGAGAAAAGGCTAATTTTGTGTGTGTGAATTCCCTGAATTAGATTACACAGGGTGCATTTACATCAAGGTCTTCGTGAAAAAAGCTCTGTCTAGGCCAGAGGGGTCCGAAAGTCAGCCCTTGAGGGCCATTGTCCTGCAGGCCCTAGATGGTTCCCACTGCATCACACATGAATTAGACTAATGGGTCAACATGCTTGGGCAGAACTTCACAACAAGCTGTTAAGGAGAGCCATTTAATTTAAATCAGGTGAATTGGAGCTACATTAGCACCCTTTCTGAGTTTTGCTCTGTAGTGCACGGTTCTCCACCTACCAGAACCCTGAGCTCAGCACATGTTGCATTCAGTCTGAAATGGGTCTTACACCTTCAATTTTAGCACTTGTTTGGTTCGCTGAGGCAACCAAATTATGTGCTAAGGTTTATAAAAACACTATTTAAGGTTAAAAAAGCAGCCTTGTATCATGTTCACCAAACATTTGAAAACACCTCTTTCTTCTTCAAGAAATTTAACAGTTGAAATCTGACCACTCAAATGACAATCTTATCTGAATTTATTTCCTTTTTCAGAGAGATAAGAGAAAGGGAAAAGGACAGAACAAACAATCCCACCCATCCATTTCATCCGTTATCAATCTATAGTCTATATTTTGCACTTCTTATCCAGACAAGTCACACTTGCAAGTAAAGCAAATTTGTTTAATTCCCCAGGTTTCAAAAACTGCCAGTGGATCAAAGTCAGTGGTGCCGGTGTCAACACCCTGACACATTGATACTGGCATATTGAAGAAATTCTCACTCCATTATGCATAAAGGTTGATTCGTGGTGCAAAACTTTGCATAATTAAGGCTCCAAAAACATTACATTTTACAGAGCAAATACAACATAGAAACATTCTGCATTATTTTAGGCTGACAAAAAAAGTGATATTCCACAACATGGGAGGTAAAAAAAATGAGGAATAAGGGATAGATGGTTGAATTACACTGTTGCCTGACACCAGATAACTGGCTTTGAGCTTATCCAACTTAGCAATGCCTGCTTACCATTCTTCAACTTTGCTGTCAGTTCTTTTTAGTGAAAGGGGTAGTGCACCCAAAAATATTTTTTTTGAGCTGTAAAGAGCACAATGTGATGAAAACCACATATACTTTTGATAAAATTGGTATTTTTTAAATTAATTTTAAAAATGGGGTTTTGTGGGTAAAAATGGCTCATAACGCCCCCTTCACACAGGTGAAAATTTGTGAAAATTGAAAAAAACCCACAGCCCCTCCCTCCAGATGCAAACTGATAAGTCCTCACCTCGCAGGCATGTAAAACCATGCCCACCAACGCATATGAAGGGATATAAACTTCTATGTGTACATCAGGGTGTAGATTTGCTAAATCAGACTTCTATTCTTACACAGAGTTTCATATGAAATTTTTGTGCAATGGACAGATATGTGCTTTTGAGGGGTGTAAAAATAACACTGGACTATTCTTTACCTGCTCATCCTCATCTGGCACCAGACATCAGCTCAAATCATGAAAGTGGCATCGTACAGCGACATTCCCTGCAGACACAACCTGCCGTGAGTCTCCACAGCTTTCCAGAGCTGCTAGAGCTGTTGACAGGCCAGCACAACAGCACTAACAGCTCAGACTGAAACGGTTCAGGACCTCAAATACCGCTCTTTGGCTTAGGTGCTTTGTGAATCTCGCAAGCAAGCTGAGCTGCTGTCTGTCAATCGTTTCTGCCTGTGCATCCTGACCTGCACACTCTCCACTCTGTGATCACCCCACACCTCCCACCCCAAACCTTGCAGTTTCAGGTATTTTTAAAATTCGGCAGTGGGTGGAGTTGTGCAAAAAGTAGGGGGTGTAGTTATACTTTAAGAAAAGGGGGTTGAGCACAAAAGGAAAAGAATGGT
>JBAMHW010000018.1:26001963-26013360 GCA_037177495.1 Rhadinocentrus ornatus | reverse complement strand
TCTCTTTCTGTAAAGTCCTCTGAGACAACTTTGTTGTGATATAGGGCTATACAAATAAACTTGACTTGACTTGACTTATGTGAAATGCTCCGATGTAGTTTATTTCATGTGGGTATTTATATGTAATAACTACATGTTATATGTAGTTATTTGAAAATTTCTTCCAAACGTTTAATATTGCCCTGCGATGGACTGGTGACCTGTCCAGGGTGTACCGTGCCTCTCACCTGAAACACTGCTGGGATGGGCTGACATTTAATATTTAAAAATTTTTGTGTGTACTGTAAATATTTATGTTTAACATACAATTAAGGGCTGCATTGTACAGTAGTTAGCACTGTTGCCTCACAGCAAGCAGGGTCCTGGTTCCAACCTTTGCTGGGGGGTTAGCTGGAAACGCAGCTAATGACACAGCTGTTGCTTTATACTTGTGCAAACTACTGGACAAAGGTGTGGTGGATTAAAATACTTAAGCTCGGCTGTTTGGTTCTCATCTCTCGGTCCTAAATTAATAAATAAAGACCTACTGTTGCACAATTGTCATTAGATTCATATTTTCAGTTTTAACACTTGAGTGTCATAAGATTGAAGCGCCATTTTCACTTTTATACTATATTCAATTTTCTTATTGTCTTATTGGTTTTAAATGGTAGGAAAAAAAAGAAAAAAAAAGATTTTGTACAAATGTGTTTACTGTAATGACTTTAACTTTGAACTCAAGTCCTGACTCTCAGTTGCGCTCTCTTAGCTGAATTTATTTCTTTTTCTTAGATGTCATGGCAATTCCTATGACTTGATAATGTCTTATTCTGTCATTCCAAACAAATTTACATGAAATTTTCTCTCCGCCACATGCTCTTTGCCCCCCGTAGTGTCTCCACTTTGCAGCAGCTATCATTCATTCAAGTTTAAAATTTAAGACATTCTTTCTGGTGGTAAATGACACTTCCAAGAGTAAATTGTTTATGCAACTTTTTGTGACTCCCTCTTCTTGCTTCTCTGAAGTACCCTTTATATCAAATTTAACACAATGAAAGAGAAACTCATTTAACCAGACCTTCTGCAAAAATGTAACAGTGGCCCTTTAAATGGAAAATTAATTCAGAGCTAATGAGGAGAAAATATTAGTCTATATCTGTTCGGTTATGTAATGACAATTGTGTTATAAGGTGTAGGAGAACGAGACTATCAGTGAACAGTAGATTCTGGGACTCGATGAAACATCTTTTACATATTGGACTAGTGTGATTGATGGAAACTACTGTTTTTTAGAGATGTTCTCTAATGGCTTGGCTGTATTCATGGGTCAAGTGCTGCACTTTACACAGGTGAGAATAAAAGGGAAGCTATCAGGCTAAAATCCAAAACTGGAGTTACAAATGACATGTGGATATCACAGGAGCTGGACTTGTGTTTATTCTCTGTGACTCACAATCATCCTCCATCTCCTCCGCTTCGTTTTCACTGTCTTTATGTTTGACGGCACTGAAAGGTTGTACTTTGCTCGACTGTAGCGGCTGGCTGGCTGCTTGAAGCATAATCAAGCATGCCAGACTATTTCTTCAAACTCTCTGCCTCGCACACACAAACATGTGTGTGTGTCTCTAGCTAGGCTATTTCCTGGCGATGACACTTTGTTATTTGTTACACAGACGTCTCTTCTCCTTCCTGGATTGAAAAGGAAAGCAGCGAATATGACAGAAAAAAAATGTGAAGAGAGGGAGATTAGAGAACACTAGCAAGATAAAAAATATATTTTTATTATGAACATTTCTGTAATCATGGCAAAAAATTCCACAAATCTATACAGTATTTTAATTTGTCCCTGTTTGCTATTATATTAGAATAAACCGTAGTCACATTAAATAACAAGCCATCTGTCTACTGCCATGCAGCAAGTCACAAATGCTTAACAAAATGACTGACCTGAAAGATACGTAAGGTAATCTTGTTTAATCAATTAATCTTTAATTTTTATTTATATAGAACCTTTTCAAGCAGATTGCAAATCAAATGTAAAATATATTTTAAAAAAAATTTAAGCCAATTTAGACAAGTAAAAGAAAGGCAGTAAAACAATTCACTGCATTATAGTGGTTAGTTTTAAGCATTGTCTTAAAGGTCCCATATTATACATTTTTTTCAACAACTTCATATGGGTGTCAGAGGTCCAACAACATTGTTTTTAAAGTCTGTTACCCCAAATTTAGCCTTGGTCCTTAATTTCAGCCATTCCAAATGTGGCTCTAATGAGCTCTACTGAGAACGGGCTGTTTCTGTGTGTGAACCTTTAAATGTTCATGAGTGGTGCCTGTCCACGCACCTCAATGGAAAGGAATCTGGCTTTCGCTGGTGCCCACTCGGTGATTTTAGAGTGTAAGCTCAGCTAGCCAAGGAAGCTGGTCAATTACAGTATCCACTACCGGAGGGAATGTTTTTTCCCTTTGTAATGCCACAAGGGGAAATATCTCAGACTGTTTGAGCACATATTCATTAGAAAGTGGAGCAAGCAAGTGAGAGAGGAGACAATTTTCTATTTCTTGGGCCTCATACACAGGCTGTGAAGGCACATAAGACTGTTAGAAAACCTTTAGAAAGTGATTTTTGCATATTATGGGACCTTTAAGTGGCATTCACACAAGATAAGGCCTGTGGAGGATTTTGATTTGGTGCATAATCACAAAAGTTTTGCACCTACCTTTGGTTTGATTTGACTTTACAGTGCAACTTTACTAAAGTGGATCGAACCACTTTATTCCGCATTTACTGCAAGTAAGCAATGGAGCATTGATAAATTCATTCAGTTTTAGAGTTTACTTTAAGCCAAATCCAGTCTTCACAAGAATCTGTCCAGTATGAGCAGCAGAGCATGCAGCGAGCTATCCTACATAACTCTCTCTCTTTGGTTTCCGCATTTCCCTTCTGATCTTTCCTGTTTGCTTTCCCACTGTAAGTGAAACGCACCAGTGTTTACTTGAAAATAAAGCAAGACCCCAAGTTTTCAAGTGGATCAGAGTTCGCTTCTCTGAGTCGCACCAGAATGTGAATGCGCGTTCACACTTCTCCAAGCAAACTGTACATTCCATGGAAGTAGACCAGGGTTCTTTTTAAGCAAAGCAAACCGTGCCAGTGCCATATTGACTGACATAAAGCCATGCACAGAGCACAGATTTCAGAGTGGAACCTGACAACTAAAAGCTTTCTGGACCTAAAGATTCTTGGAACAAGTAAACTGCTGGCTCATGAGTGAAGAGTCCTGATAAGGTTGAAGGGAACCATAATATCTTTGATAAAAGATGTAACAATGTCATTCAGGCTTTTTATGTAATGAGGAGTATTTTAAATTATATTCTGGGCTTAAGCCTATTGACAAACCAAAACAGTGGAAATGTGATCACTAAAGGTACCAGTTACCGCTCTAAACACGGTTTATCATCAGCTGAAAGATAGTGAAGGATAAACCAGCCACAATAGCATTGTGGTCCAGTCTAGATTATATAAAAGCAGTTTTTCTGCACCACCACAAGAAAATATGCTTCTTATTTTGGCAATATTGCATGAGTGGAAGAAGGCCATTTCAGAGAGTTTTAAGTAAGAGTTAAAAGACTAGTCCTGGTCTAAAGGCAACAAAAATTAGTCTTTGAGGTGTTTAGGACTCACAACTATGACTTGTTTTTTGTCTAAATTCTGAAGTAGGAAATTACTAGACATCCATGCTTTCATATCTCTTAGAAAGCATAGCCAGGTTCAACAGACAGGGAGTCCAGATGAGTTTAGGGCACCTGCAACAAACGGAAAATACTGGACAAACTACATTTATTTCGTGTCCAGTATATTATGGTCAGGAAGGATCAGCATAAATAAAACTGACCACATAAAAGGTTTTGAGGATTCTTACAGATGTTGTAGATCACCACATAAATAATTGAACATCTTTTCCAAAACACCAAACAAACAGGGATGGCAGTGGATCGTTTGGGCTGTTTCAGCTGTTCATGAGTAAGGAAATTCAACTTGAATTAGCCAAATTAATAAAAAAAAACAAAAAACAAATTTAAGTTGCAGAAGAGCCAACTTAAACTAAGCACTTTTTATTAGATATGTCAATTTAATAGAAAGGTGAAAAAAATCATTTTTCTTTTTAAACACTGCCGTAAAAAAAGAAGTTCATTACCCACGGTTGTCACGCTCATTGTTGTCTGAGGGAAGAAAGGCTTTATTTTCATTGCACTTTTGTAGCAGCACTGAATTGAAATATTTTGTTAGCAGCATTTTTCCCCCTTGTTGAAAGATTATAATGGTTTGAAAATGTTGCAAGCTCTCACTAATTCCCAGAGCAACTGTTTGCTTCTAATCTCTCATTATGTGGTTTGTTGTTGTTGCTTTTGTTGGTTTTTTTCTTTGAAAAATGGATGAGCAGTGGGGTAGATGTGACAAGTAAGTGATGAAGGAAGTGGAGAATATGGAAAGGAGGGAACTAACTGCCTTGAATGCTGATCTTGTTACAAACTCAGTAAGAGGAAGAAGAGAAAAAAGAATGTGAGAGAAGTAGAGTTTTATATAGTTGATAAGCCAATAAGCATTGCTCTTCCTTTTTGTCAAGTTACTGGGGAGTGAAATGAGGCTAAAATTAGAGAAAATAAGATTAAGTTGAATTTAAGGGAGAAATATATATAAAAAAGGAGTGATATGAGTGGGCAAGTGATGCATGGTGAGTGTGCAGAAAAAGGCAACAGTGACGGATAGAAAAAGAGGGATGGATGAAGTGAGGGGCCGATGAAGTAAATGAGAGAGTGATAGGGTGGAGGACTGTATGGCAGAAAGACACAGTCCATCATGCATGCTGTCTTGCAGTGAAAAGAGGAAGGACAAAGTTTAACCAGGATTTATCGCCTGTGTCTAGTCACTGGAATAAGGCTTGGGACATAGATTATTATGGAGGACACAAATAGACTTGCATGCACCTCAGCTGGGGTCAGCTCGCTTATGTTTCCCACAGTTCTGAATATACTTCCACTAAGACTGTGTGCAACTGAAAAAGCTCTTAGGGCTCAACTGCAAGTCTCAATAATGTAGTTGAAAAGGATTCAGTAATGACAGTGTGAGTAATGACAGTTCTCCTGACAAATGTGTTAAAACCTGTTTGGAATAAATAATGAAATCAACTCCTTATTTTGTTTTAGGTTTTAAGTAAAAGACGCGCTACAGAACTCAGTAATGCGCCCCCTAACGATGGCTAATATGGCATCCATCTTGCATCCTACCTATACTGTGAGTACTCTCCAGCCAGTAAAAGAAAGTCCTATCTTGACTCTTTTTTATTATTTCTTGTTCTGTCTCTTTCTCTCTGTCTTTTCCTCTCTTTCTCTAAAAACGTCTTCCTGTGTTTCTTGAATCTGCACGTTTTAAATGTCTGGTGTGTCTATATCCGTTTTCCCTTAGTCTCACTTAATAAATTAATTTGATAGTAATTTCATAAGTTTATAAGGACAAACACACTATTTACTTTGCCAAAACATTATAACTGCAGGCTCTTTTTTTTCATAAAACATAATAGAGATGATGTAGAAGTATATTACATGCTGCATTTACTGACCTTTGGACGTTTACTCAAGGGAAGGTCAGGAAACAGTAAATAATTGTAGCATTGGCTCTTTCTGTTGATACAATACAGTAAAATATAAATTATATATATATATATATATATATATATAAAAATATAAAAAAGGCAGAGTGTTGAATGGTGATCATGAACTAATTTGTAATAATTTCGATTTTAAAATTTTTAATCAAACTGATTATGTTTCAGTGCAACATGCCAAAAGCACTGCCTGAGAAAAGTGGCCTCCCAAAATGGTCCAATATTACACCACACGGAAATATCATAAATAGCCAAAGATGATTATTTTACCTCAAAATTTCCCAGATCAGAATCTGAGAGTACATCTACAAGAATAAAAAAGAAGAAGAAAAAAAAACTGTCAGACTCATTTAAAACTGCACTGAGATAAATTGACATTTTGTAGCACATTAATTTAGGGTGCATTCACACTGCCGCTGTTTGGTCCGCTTTAAACAAACCATGGTCCAGTTCCACAAATACTATGATTTGTTTGGTGCTGTGTGAACACCCACAGCACTTTGATGCAGACCAAAGAAGCCCACTCATGGCCCACTTGAATGCCAGGAGTCTCGGTTTACTTGCAATTGGACTACCTACAGTCTATCCAGTAGACCACAAAGAAAGTGACGTATGCCAACCACAAAAAAAGCATGAAGAAGAAGTAGAATTATAATAATAATAATAATAAAAAGAAGAAGAATAAGGAAGTGACACAGAGTATTGTTTGGGTAGGAGGAAAAACAAAGCCAACCATGTGTTTTCAGAAAAACATATATGTTCGGCACACCAAGTAAAAATTAGAAACCCCAAGACCCCCAGACAAAAATGTTGTTTTACGGGTTACCCATTAGTGCCCGAAGAACTCTGCCCAAGCATGCATCATGTGGATCTATTGTTTATAGTTTACTTCTGGTGAAGGACCCTGTGGAAGCGAAAAGATTTTCTTTATTGGTCCTACTGAAACAAGAAACCCAGTTTTTCTCCTTCTTTCTGCCTTTTCATTATTGATCAGTGGTTGTTTTGGGGAGTACGTCCCCTAGCGAGCAGATGTTTAAACTATGTTGCATGGTTCAGGCGATTTGGTCTGCTTTAGTTAAGTGCAGATTGAACCCAAACTAAACCAAAGGAAGGTGTGAAATTTTTCAAATATCCCTGTCTAATCGAACTGAGTCCCCACACTATCTTGGTGTGAATGTCTCCTTTATCTACTTGCATCAGTTCTTCGACACAAAAGCAACTGAAGTCGGCATGACAAAATCTTAAGGGGTAAACACAGAAAGGAAATTCTATAGTTTTGCAGTAAACCTCCTTTTTAGTGACAGAGAAGGTGAGACGGTCAAGTAGCACAGCATCAGAGACTTAATGGCAATTTCATTTGGATGAAGACCAGCAAATTAAGGAGCAAAAGCTATTGTCAGAGAGTTCAATATGTTAAGGGGTGTACATCAGACTCTATTAACATTTAGGCGGATCAAGACAGATGGCCCTGAAGAGAAAGAGACAGAGGAGTGAGAGATGCACTGAGAGTGATTAAGTACGAATGTTAAACAGAGAGACAGCTAGCAGGAGAACCAGGCAAGTGTGTTTGACAGAAAAAGTCTGTCTAGACTGCCGAGTATGTGTCTCTCTGTGGGAGGCTTTCTGATTGTGATGACTGCAGTAAGGTTACAGGTCTAATTAGCAGAAGAGCTGAACAATGAGGGACCATTACTGTAAAAAAGTCCACAAGGTTAAAAGTTTTCATGCTCTGCTGCTTAAGTGTGGATTAATTTATGTCTCTAATCTAATGTTGTTTGTTGCTGTGGTAGTAATTAAAGTAGAATTTAAAGCATTTTACAGAAATGTAAACGATTATTACCTTATAAAAGTTCCATGTGGATGCCCATTTAAATAATTTTAAAAAATTCAAAACATCCTTTAAATTCCAAGTTTCCTCTGATATAAATATAAGAGATTATTCTGCTATAAATATAAGAGATTATTCTCAGTCTCATTAAGGATATTTAAAATAGTAAATAGTAACAAAACTGCTAATATAAAGAAAAGTGTTTTTTTACCTGTTGCACACTGCTCTCGTTCAACATACTTGCTAAGCTTAATTCTGCTTAATGTAGGGATGAGAATCAAAAACTGATTTTTTATTTTCTTTAAGCATAAGAATTGTACAGCTCTGAGGCTATATCCAAACAAATACAGACCTAATTCCGTTTTTTAAGTTTTCTGTTTAAAAAAATATGTTTGTCCTCTGAAAACGCTGTAGTATGCATGCCAGGCCATTAAGTGTCCAGTGACTTTAAATTAATATATGCACGCAGGTTTTTCCAGTTTTATGTGTTGGCTTCAAGCCTAAAAGTTTAATCTTTTCGCATGATTTTATATCATCTATCAGATTTCTCATGCACTGTTCTGCTCTGCTGTTTGTTAGAGCAAAATTTTCAGTGAATACAATTAATGACAAATTTGTACCACATATACAAATTACATGTTATGCAATTACTCTTTATAGACCTGATAATTTAACAATTATTATATTAATTAGTATTTCAAGCAATAATTAAAAAAATAAACACTTCCTATTTTTATCTTCCTGTTTTACTCTCATTGGGCTTCTTTTTAGTCACATTTTCAGACCCTGCAGTAGAAGATTGCCTCCATTAAAGAAAATGTGAATTTCTTCAATAACTTCAGGACTATTAAAGACATTTGCTGAATCTTGGTGTCTAAGGGGATGTTTCCTGGGTCAAAGTTTCAAAGTAAGATGTGGCATCTATCCTTATGATAGACATGGATGGTGATATTAGCTTGAAGTATACATAAGAGTGTTGGGATGCGGTTGGGAACTGGGTGGGTTGTTGGGGCTTTTGGGGTTTTTCTCAGATGAGTGATCCTATGACTTGGTGGAGATCTGCACAAAAACCAAAAACAAGTTTGAGATAATTTTGAAGTACACAGTGAAGTAAATTAAAATTTGTGTAAAAGGTTTTAGTGAGATTTATAGCTACTATTTAGGACTTCTATGAGAGTCGTCCTTTACCTCTTAGATTGAGTAGCTGCATAGGAAATATTAAGATGAATCATCTTCTGCAACTGGCAATTAATTTCCTGTTCCCCATATTTCTTTTTTTTCCCTTAAACAACAGCTCAACCATATCTGGATGTTTGCTGAATACTTAACTGGGTATGTTTGTCCTTAACATAGAAAAAAAATAAAATAAATTCCCAACCATTTATTTTGAAACCAGTTTGTTTTTGTAAAATGTTTATAATGACTTATTTAAGGTGCTGTCATAGTAATAATAAAAACAATCAATACTAATTTGATATTTAGAAAAATAAATGAGGAGAACTTCTCTAATTAAACATAAGGGATCTAATATAGGTTAGAGCTTTAAGCATTGAGCATTTGCTTGACTGACTGCGCTATGATTTTTTTTCTCACTCACTAAACACAGTTAGTCACACAAGACCACATTAACTGATAAGTTGGAGAGCACATTAACTGATAAGAAGTTTTGGTGCCTCTAGTCAGGGTAGAAGAGTCAAGGTGTGCTTTCAAAAATATTCCACTGGAAGTGGAAAATCACTAAATCTAAAAAGAAACTTTTTTAGATTTAGAGCTGTGGAAAATGACAGCAGTAGCTGTTGAAAAACAGACTAATGAACCATTAATCTTAGTGTGTGCTAAATAACTCAACAAAACTAGTTCCACTGGAGCAATCCCATCATGCCTAAAGCTGAGTTTGCTGACAAATCAAAGGCTTTGTTATTTTGAATGTATAGAATTAAAACATGAAGGAAGGAAGGAAAGGCAATTCCTGAACTTTCTCTTGGCTGGGTGAAATAAAAATGGCCTAATGGGGCAGAAGAGCACTGGCCAGAGCTGAAATGTTCACGCAAATGTCTATTGATTGCTTGTGGGGTCTGTCATTAATTTTACTACGCCATGCCCACCAATTAAACACGTTTTCCAATGTGGTCCATCAGGATCTCAGTCTCACACCCCAAAGAATTACACTTCTTCCCTCTTTTTACCTCCCGAGTGAACGACAGGATAAAACTAGGACGTGCAGGCCAAAAACCTGTTGATCCCAAATTTGTGCATGCAACGGACCTCAACATCTGTTTCACCTGTATCTGTGATAACACATGGGTAGAAGTCACCATCATACTTCACTACACAGTATTTAATTATTAGTTTATTTTATTTTAAATTCTCTCTCTGCATTTAACCCATCATAGTTGCTAGGAGCATTGGGCTGCCATATTCCAGAGCAGTTGGGGGTTGAGGGCCTTGCTTAGGGGCCAAGAGTGGTTTTACCATAGTTGCCAGCCCGGGGGACTGGAAACCAGGAACTTCAGACCCAAGCCCACCTCTGTAACCACTAGGCTTAACAACTTAAAAATCAAGTTAAATACTGTAAAATCAACTAATATTCAATCAAATAGATCATTGAAACAATGGACTCAGTCCTGTTACTGCTACTCAGTATGAGTACAAGTACAATCTAGTGATTTAACTACAATGTCTATTTTAAAAATAAACAACTGATAACTAATGTATAATTTAAGTAACAGGACAGTATTTTGAGATTGACCTCGTTGGTCAGATTTAAAATATTATCAAATATAAAGAAAAAATGAATGTGAGAACTTAGTTTTGGTCTTCCCATGGCCTTCAGAAGATCCAACTGATGCAACTTCCTGTTGTGCATGTGACTTGTGGAATGTTCCAAATTAATCATAAGGATAATGTGTAACAGGACTGAATGAAACCCAGGGACACGACTAAAATGCGCATTTTTACCCCCAAAAATACCGATTAGTTAAGAAATTTTTTGGGGGGGAAAGTAGATTTCATCAAAAATGCAAAAAAACTAACATATTTTTAGGATTTTATTAATTATATTTTAATTCCAAAGTGTTATGTTATAGAGTGATGACAAGTGAGAAATGCAACTTTTAAAGTGTTCGGGGTAGGTTTTATTAATCTTCCCAGCACATAATTTAAATTTGGGAGTATATCATTGTGCCGGACAGTTAGCTGAATAAGAAAATGTATTTTACTTTTAATTTTCCTGCACATTTATACGTGAAATGTCCTGGGGACAGAAATGGCACCCATTCGGTGGAATGGCCCTGGACGAATATCTCCTCAGCCTGGTTTTCTAGCTGAACACCACTTTCCCTGATGTAATATGTCACAGATTCCTGCCATTCATCAAGAGACAGTGTGTCTTTGACTTGCCTTTGAGTGACCAGTTGAAGCTGGGAGAGATCCAGTCTACAGCTGGATGAAGTCTGGTTTTCTGTTTGCATCATCATCGCTTGGCTGAACAGCAGTATTAGGGCAAGATGTGTTAAGGTGAGACATGATACTATTAGCCAGTTGTTGCCCTATCTGTTGCACAATAGTGCTCATCCAGAGAAGGGTCTGCAAACTCAGTGTTGGTGCAATGTGGCGGATCAAACTCAGCCACAGGACCACTATAAGGTGACCCTGCATCACCAGAATCTGAAGGATTTTGCATAGGATTCCCAACAACATTTATTCTATTCCCCAACTGATTATCATTGTGCGTGAATGGGGCCGGTGTGCAACATACAAAGGAGTTATATTGGAATCCTTAAATCTTATAAAACTTATAATTCAGTCTCTTGGCGGTATTTTCGAAAACCCAGACAAAAATTTTTAAGACATCCATCCATCCATCCATCCATCCATTTTCTGTACCGCTTGTTCCCATTAGGGGTCGCGGGGTGAGCTGGAGCCTATC
>JBAMHW010000018.1:25969291-25984357 GCA_037177495.1 Rhadinocentrus ornatus | reverse complement strand
GTGTGTGTGTGTGTGTGTGTGTGTGTGTGTGTGTGTGTGTGTGTGTGTGTGTGTGTGTGTGTGTGTGTGTGTGTCTGTGAGGGTGAGAGGGAGAAAAGCCAGTTGTTTTCCATCCAGCAGAAGTCACTGGCCCTCACCCTGAACCATCCATCACTGGACAGATAAAGATAGAGATCTGGCCAAACATATAAAGAGACAGAGAGAGTCAAGGGCTACTAAATGCTTGGACAGGGAGGGAGACAGTAAAAGAGGAGAGAAAGTATGAGAATGAGACACCAAGCTCAACAGTGAGTGAAGTAACACAATGGTTTAACAAAGGAAAAGAGTAAAAATGGGAGATTGGGAAAGATAGAAACTGTTTGTTTATGCTGTCCTCCTTCAACTTAGGGACATGCATTCCTTCCCATGATTTACTGGTTGTAACTGAGCATCAACTGTTTTATTATAAAGATGTCAAATAACAAGATTCCTTTCGAGGCCTGCAGTAAATCCTCTCTCATTTGAGTGCTTTGCTCCAGCTGGGGACTACAGAAAAACAATGAAGTTGTAGAAAGGAAAAGTCTAAATGTCCACAATTTCATCTAAAATGTTTGATTAAGTTGTTGTGATGCAAATAAATTAAATAAAAGTTTAAATCCCATTAAAGTGTTTGGAAAAACAAGGATGTATACACCTGGGGTTTTTCCTAAGAATAAAAACAGATTAAAAAAAAGAAAAGAAAAAGAAATTGGTCTCACACAAATCTTATTAGACTGGATAGTCATGTCCAAGGTGAAACTGAGTTGTAAAATCCAATAAACAATCATGCCACCATGGAGTCACTGGGTTCTGGTGACTAAAATATGACCTTCCATTTCCGCAGTGCTATCCAAGTGGAGTCACTGGGATTTTGGATTAACCTTTAAAACTCACTACATTCCTTGAGCCCCTGAGCGCTATCACTTATATTGTCAACAAATTCTCAGGAGTGGTAGTGTGTATCTCTGTGGGGTAAATTGTGATGGATAACTTACCCGTCAGGTGATCTACAGAAGTTTTCCCTCATCCAAGAGGTTAACAATCCAGCCACAAAATGTAATGTATATTCTGAGGCTCTTTATGGCAAATCCAGTATGTGCTATCCAGGATAATACCATTATTTATCACATTTTTGTAGAAGAAAAAAAGATATTGCTATTATAGAGCTAGGAGACCTCCATTTTGACCCAAAAATGATGATAAAGCCACTTAATGTCAAACGTTCAACCAATCAGTAAAATTAAGTTGACAGTAATGTCCAATCAGGAGAAGCCAAAGATCTACAAGTGATAAAGTTCTATATCTATTTGAAATAACACAAAAAAATGGTCCTTTATGACTGGAATAAAGATGTTTTTCATGCACAGCAGCACCAAAAACAAGCAGAGCTGGAAATGGTTTAGTGAGGATAGTAGCATAAACAAATAAAGAACAAACAAAAAAAGAAAATATCTGGAGAAAAAATTGCAGATATGTAAAAAAAATTTCCACTGTGTGTTTGTTTCAATGCCAATATGTTTTCTCTCAAAAGATTAAGATTAGGAATGAAATGAAGTTGAGCTTATGTGTGTTATTTCTACACACATCAACTGGAGATAAACTTCCTAAGATTACCATCAGGCTTGATGCTTATTGTTATTGTCTATTATGGTTTGTTATGCGTTAAAAGGAGTAGATAAGTACTTGACTTCATCTTAACCCCTTTTTGAACTTGGAAAACACAAATTTTGTGTGTTAAAATAAAATTTTAGTTTGAAATAAAAATAAATAATTAAACAATTCGTCAAGGCATGGAGTTTTGGTTTTTTTTAACATTTTGCACAATTCATCTCCACTCTGCCCTGAAAATCACCTCAACCAGAACAAAACATAATTCACTGTAGTCAGTTTACACAGAAACGATCCAACGTTCTCAGGAGAGGAATTACATGATTGATCATAACTGCTCAGAAAATGAGCTCAAAGTGACCTCAAATACATGAGACATACGCATCATGTCTTCACAACCTCTATCACGCCTCATGAAGCTTGAAAATATGATCAACTTCTGATTCGATTTTCCAATTGACACCCATGCAGTTCTGGCATTTTTCCTGTAGCAGTTTCTGTCTGACATTTTCTCACATTCGCAGGCTGCAGAGAGGAATGAATGCTAATCATTTCTAGGCTGTGCTGGGATAGTCTGTGTCTTGCAGAAAATGTCGACACAAAGATGAATTTTAATGTTGAAAATGTCCAATATTGGCTGACTCTTTTCTACAAGCAGCACGCTTTTCACTATTTATAGGTAATGCTACTTTGAGGGTCTGTGCTTTTGTAGACAGAGAGAGCTCTAATGATTCTACATTGTCCTGTCATCTGATCAGTGGCCTGTAGCAGCCTCATGCCATTTTTATTTATTTACTTATTTGTGCCTATGCGAGTGTCTGTGGGCGAGAACGCGTGTGACGCCTTATGAGGATCTACATGGCAGCTTCATAACTCAGCCAATTCCACAGTGGGTGGTTGTGTTTTGCTATTGTGTTACAAACATGACAAATCGCCAACTCGCTGCACGCTAATTGTCCCTTGAGCCTGGCATACAAGTGCTTGTTGTGAGCTAATTGTCACCCAAAGGGAATGGGCCAATGCACTGAAGTGAGCTTGAACAATGTGAACCCGTTTGAAACCCTGTTATTAAAAGCAATTTCATAATAGATAACAGATCACCTGAAAATTTTTAATCCACGAGGGATCTCGGATTGTTAAAAGCTCTTGATGGAAAATATTTGGTTTGGATATACTCTCCCTCATAAATAAATTGAAGAGGAGGTCAACTGAATACTTGCATCTAATTTGCACTCTCATTCCCGCCATCTAAAATGACAATTAAAGGGTACCCATTGGGAGCCGCCTCTTGGGGAAAAAGAAGCAGCTGACTTAAATAAAAAAAAAAAAAACATCTTGTCCTTAACATAACACTCAAAATGCAGGATGCATGCATAATTCAGGATATCCAGTGTTGGTTTACTTAAAAAATAGAGTGTAAAGCAAAAAAATATTATATTTGATTTTAAAAAGGTTGGTTGGAATCCACACCACAGCAAATCTTTTGAACATTTACTGTTTTATTGTTTTTACTGACCTAAATTTTCCCCTATGATGGCATGCCGGTAGTAGCTGCTGCTCATGTGCGATCCAAATCTACACAAACGACTCAACCAAGCATCACTGAAGCAACCGCTTGCTGCACTCCATATGACAGGAAGAGTAAATGGTGGAAACTTGACCTGAGCCTCAACATTCCCCTTAGAGAACTTTTTTTTTTTTTTTAATGGCAACCTTGCTTGCGATGTGTGATGCATGTTGAGAAAAACTACCAGCTGGCACATTGTCGGTTTAGTTTTTTAACCTCAAGCATGGACGTTTGGCCAACCCGAACTGTGAGGATAGATTCAGGTTAATAATGCACTACATAGACAATGGCTGACAGCTACACTTTCTTTTCCAAGAATCACACAAGCAAAAATACTGAAAGTGTGAGTTTCTCTAAAAGACGACCAACAAACAAATATAACAGCCAGCACAGAGCAGAACTTAATTGCAGCTTCACGATGCCATGAATATGCTTATTTCTACATGAAGTCATCAAGCAACATCTGGCAATGTTTTTAGAGAACATGAGCTGGAAACAGTGGAATCAACAGCAGAGAGCAGCAGTAGCTCCTAATGCCGCTAATGTTCAGGAGTTGCAGGATTCTGATTCGGTGCATCCAGTAACATTTAAGACTAAAGTGATTAAGTCTATCAGCAGCACAAGTAAAGAGTTCATTAACTTTGAAAGACTGCTTGGTTTGTGTGTAAAAAGTTTGCTTTTGTTGGGAAAGTACTCATTTAAAAAAATTATGGTCTGCTATTTTTATCTGTCCTAATATCGTCCATACAAGGCGTTCATTGTTAGATATGATTAACATCTACACTGTTTTAATTATTTAACAATAAACTGATTACTAATTGTTAACATGGGTTAATATCCTTGATTTTACCAGTCAAATTAATTTCCCATTTTGGGATGATTAATGTATGATTCTATACTATTATTCAGTACTTTAAACTCCTGGATGCCACTCTGAGTGTTTTGCAAATAAATCTCCTCTGAAATTTACATCTGATGTATCAAAATAGCAACACATATCAAATCAAAGCACATAAAAATTTTTACGGACATCCAATGTGAGCAGTTTTAAATCAGTTTCTATCCTTCTCAGACTGTCACTCTCCTCTATTTTCCCTTCTTTTGTGAGTCTAAATATTGATTTTTCCCTAAGCTGTTTTAATAAAACTGTGTATCTGTGTGTAAACTTCGCTGGTATCTCACTGTTAGTTGATTTGATACTCAGCCGGTCCATCTGATTCATCATCCCATTAGTTATTTTTTAGTATCACACACAGAAGCCCATCTCGCTACAAAAGCAATCCTCTCAAAGAAGTTTTTTTTGTACTATGAAGAGTTTGCACAGAAGCATTCAATGGTTCAATTATGATGAAAAGAAAATAAATGAAAAGATGTCCAGAAGTCAACTGTGTGTGTAGACACAATCTCATTTTTTTATTTTCACCTAAAATGCTGCTGTTGCATGCCAGCCAAAATAACAATAACAGACATCTCTGCTTAAGTGCAGGAAGATATGCAGGACGTTCAGGGGGACTAAACTAGAAAGAGACGGGTCCACATCAATTACTTTAATATGTTTGCAATATAAATAGTAGTGAAAGAAAAAGATTGAGCATTTTTCAGTTATTAGAAAAAGTCTTTATAAAACACATCATTATTGAAATCAGTTCATTGTGCAACACAGATCCTCTGCAGTTGCAGCAATGTATGGACGAAGTAAACAGCTGTTTGATTCTAAAGTAAAGTTGAGATTGGTGGCCATGATCTGAGGTCATGTTATATTTGCTCCCTTGTTTGAATTCCTTTCTGACTATTCTAACTGGGAATGCCCTGACGGCTGTATGGCACCAACTACTTAAAAAAGGATTGAAACATCCCTTTAATATCGGAGCAGCTTGTGGACATGTGGCAAAATGCAGCTAGAGACAGTTCTCTATTGTGAAAAAATAGTCCAACAAAGGCATCTGTTGGGTTTAATGCTGTCAGTATGTAGCATGTTTGAAGTCAGAATATAGGCCTATGTACAATGATAAAATATGAATTTCTTACATCTGCTAACATCTGACTCATTCAGACATTAAATGACTTGATGCAGGCTTGAAACGGCTTCATGCATCTGTGGGAACACAACACCTGGTTCACAATCAAATTTTTTAACTCTGGATGCTGTTATGCATATGCATATTTCCCTTTTTTTTACAGAAACACATCTACCAATCATAACATCTCAAGTGGTGATTATGAAACTTACAAAACTTGTAAGATGAAGTTTCTTTTTTTGTTTTTTTCCTGTCATCAAGACAGCTGGAAGTGTACGTTCCACACATCTCTGTGGGCCTGACATTCACAATCCAGTTTAAACTAGCAGACACTCTAAGTTTGTTGTGATCATCAGAGCCTGCCTACAGGATTTAGTGTGATGCTATACTTTCATGTTGTCATAACTTCTAAACGGTAGATTTTTACTGGACCGACAACTTGTAGCTCTCACAGCACTGATTATGAACCCACAACTGCATGAAATAAGGTTTTAAATCCAGTTGTTAAAGTGGATAAACCTTATGTGTTTTATGTGTAATGTTTTATTTGACTCTGAAGGTGCAATTTCACAGCTAGAAATAATCCAGAGTGGAATCTGGTGAGAGCACAGAGGACGCAGGACTCAATGGACAACATGTGGTATTTAAGTCACTGTGTTTTGTTTACAGCATGCTGATTTGGTAATCTCCACAAGAAGTTGGAAGAGAATGTTGTCAACATTTGAGCTCTTACATACAGCCTGTTTTGCAACATATCAGCAACATTTCAAGCATGCAGTGCATGTGAGAAAATGTAAATGTATACAACAAAAGATAATTGATTCATTAAATAAATAAAAGTCTTTTTTTTTCTGGGACTCTGGGTGGTCTGGATTATTAAGTAGGGCTAGATTCTCTGTATGATGTTAGTTTCTCTTGTAGCAGAGGACACTGTTAGAAGAATCCTTCTTGGCCAGAGAAACAAGAACAGCATGTTTGTCTGTAAAAATGTGGGTTGAGGAAAGTCGATTTTTAGCATTTAAGTACATTTGAGCAAAGCAACACACCAATGCAAGGGCTTAGCGGCCAGTAAGAGTAGGTGGTGGCTGAACTGGGCAGCTCAAAGGTTAGTGATTTGCAACTTCACCCTCTGCAAGTAAAATAAGTAGTTGTAGAGAAGAAAAAACATCAAAGTAGGATAATATAAACCAAGTGTTCACAAGTAACATAAAGAAGAAAAGAGGGAGAGGAACTGGAGTGTCTGTATTTACTCTTATTTTGCCTTTATCAGGCTCTCGCACATATGTAGTCACGCTCCACCCAGTCATTGGTGAGGGATAAGATAATGACAGGAGATGGACGAAGACAGGAGTCTTGCTGTGAGGAGATGCAACAAAAACACAGGAGTGTCTGTGTGAGTAAGTGTGTGTCCTATTTGGCCTGAGCTGAGCAGGGGGTCACATCCAAAGAAAACAGCAGTGGTTTTCACACATTAGGCAGCGACATAACACACACTCACAAGGAAAATATAGAGGGCTTTCACACGTTTGCACACCCTTGGGAGAACCTGGTTTAAAGGGATATTTGGAGTTTTTTTTGTTGTTTTTTGCTTTTTAAAGGAGAAAAAAAAGTGTGGTGTCAAGATAAAAATGCTGCCAAGTCTTTGCTATTGTTTAAACAAAGCCCTGTGATTACAGAAAAATAAAGCTGCATTTCTATTCCATCTATTCCAACAAGAAAGCAAGAGTTTGAGTTTAATAATTATAGTTAAACCCCTTAATGATTGTGCTGGTGCATATTGTGTACTAGCCAGCAAAACATTGATTAAATCTGTAATTACTTTAGCTGTTTTAAAAAGAAATAACCTTGGAATCCTAACATAAACAAAACACTGCAGCCTCCAATGAAAACCGAAGCGCAGATTTCCCTGAAAGAGAGAGACTGCATGCTAAGTGAAAGATCAGAGGGGTTGTGTGACAGCTGAAAGGTAAGAGAGCTGGGATTCAAGCTGTAAAATCTGAATTTAGCAGCTTTTCTTCAGTGGATAAATGAATGAATATACTGTACCTTCCATAAAAACAGAGGTGTATTAATTTAAACATATTTGCAGTCATATATTTGATAATGTAACAATTTTGCTACATTAACTTTTTTTAATTATTTTTAATTAATGTTCATAAGACAAACAATTGTCTTTTAAACATTACAAATAACCTCTAGAATCTGATTGTTTTTTTTTTCCATTTACTTATTTGTTTGATTTTAAAGTCTCATTTACATGTCCCACCCTTTTCTCCAGTCATACCCCCCATCAAAACGTTTTCTTGGTGCCCCTGCTGTGAGCAGATAAAAGATAAAATCGTAATTTAAATTTAAACATTTACGTACAAGACAGTAGCGTTTGACAGATTTGCAACGTCATATCTCAAGCTAGCTGAGATCTCCTGATAGGATACGATAAAATACGATACAAAGCAGTATGACACAATACAACGCACAAACAATACACACGTTTAATGAAACAATGTGTAACAGTTGCACACAAGTTAACTTAAGGCTGAAATAAAGACAAAACCAAAAATCCCTAAACACACCGTGTATCAGCAAGCTCTACAATATTTGACCTTCTAATCAGTTCTAATCGTTCTAATTGTTTAACCCGTTTGAGGTATTTGTGCTTGATCATTTTAATCAAGCATGAATACCTCAAATATATCAAAATATTTCATCGCTGCTTCACACTGAAAATGGTATTTTTGATTTACTTATTTAGTCTGTTTTCTCGTGGTTTCAAATCCATCCAAGCTGCTTTCCAGTGACATAAAAAGTATCAGCAGGAATTGGAAAAACATTTACATCTACTTTTTGTTTTTGTTTTTGGGTCCCCATTGACTTCAACTTTAAAGATGTCCTGCTGGAAGGTGATGTCTTTCAAATAAGTTTACTTTTGTTAAAGAAATGAAACAACTCAGGGTAAACTTACAAAGATAAACTAAATAATGTGCATGCTGTTTAAAGAGTGAAATTTTTAGATTCCCTCTTGACACAGACAATCAAATGCAAATGCGCCCCAGCTCCCATGCCTCAAGCTCACCAGCATGAGAACATCTTGGATGTCTTGAAGAAAGATGTGGGTTTAATAAATGGGGGGGAGGGGGTATCTTGGTTAGAGATCTTTGTGCAGAGACTTATGCAAATGTCCTCAATTTACTGCTAAACTGTAGTGTGCTGCGGCAGTCCTGGTCAATATTTTGTGAAAGAGCATGACGTGTGTGGGAGTTTAGGGGAAAGTACAGATAAACAGTGATAATTAAAGCAAGGAGAAAGAGAGAAATGAAGAAGATGCGTGTGATTCTTAAACTGTGAAAAGCAATAATCAATATTTTGTCAGAAGCCTAATCTCCCAGATGGTGAAAGTGTGAGAATGGAATTTTCTATTGTGCTGTGGGAGTTTCTGTGTGGTACAGTTTGAATACTTCAACACCTCTCAGGTGTCAGCTAAATTTTACAAGGTCAGTTCAGGTCAGCAACTTCTACACAACATCATTTTAAATAATTAGTCCTCACAAGCGCACTCTAGGAAAAATGTCTCCGCCGTAAAATACGTAGATCTGGGTTAGAATACTTAAGTGAACGGTAAGTCTACCTCCCACTGTTTGAGGCATTGACCTGGTTCCCATCACTGTCTAGCCTGTCGTGATGTGCTGCGGGAGATAAGAAGAAAGGAGCAGAGAGGAAAAACAGAAAAGAGATTCAAATGTTAAGGTTGGTACAGAGGAGAAAAGACTGAATACAAGGCACATTCAGCTAAGATTTGAAGTTTCTTTTATTTTTTCTTTTGTGCAGAACACACCCTGTAAAAAAGGGAAATCAGAGAATGTCAGGGCTGGGTAGAGCATGTTTCTCCTTTTTATTTCTTACTTTTTTTCTCCCAATTTTACAAATCAACACGTATTATCTTTGATAGGAGTGGTTTTGTAAACAGAGCTGACACACTGCCTCATTAATCAGGCAGCTCCTTTTCACATGTTTGTCACTTTGTGAATGTTTTTAAAGCGTTAATTATGTCTGAATGGACCAGGAGTCATGTTGTTTTAGACAGACAGTGTTTATGGAGCAGTTTTATTGCCGTTGCTGTTTTCTCGGTCACACAGGGACTCAGACTCTGTCTCACTGCCCTTCCTGATACTGTGGCAAAATGATTTGAAAGCTTTAAAGGATGAAAAGACTGCTTTATCAGGTCGGAGGGGCTTTGGTGTGAGTAGCAACCAGTAGTGCAATAACGGCCTAAAATGTAATAAGTTTGGCCAAAACAATGCAAAGATGCAATAAAGACAATAATTTAATAACATACCAATATTGTAATCATTGACCAACACTGACCATCATGCACTCTGACTCTCTTGAACCTTTGAGCCAAAACTTTCTTAATGAAACACATAGTGTATAGTTATAGCTGTAGTTGTTTTAGGCAGATGCAGGGAAATGTTTTAGAGGAAGAAAATAGAAAAAAAAAAAGCTTAACACCAACTAAACGCTACCTGCTCCATATTCAAAAGCCGACAGAAGTTAAAGATACGTCCAAGGAGACAGAAATTCCCCTCAAAAGCTGAGAAATGGAGAATGAGTGACTAACTGATTTGGCACATTTATCAGGTGACCAGAAAAAATTGTTATGTGTCTTCTAAAGAGCATCTGCTCTGATTTTTGCTGATGGATTTAGCATTCAGCTGTTTAAAGTGCACTTTTAACACTTTTAATTCACATTTTGAGTTAGCAATATGTCATGTCAGAACCAGTGTTTTATTAGCATAAGGGTAATTAAATGGGAACTTCACTGACACATCTCCTCTCATTTGATTTAGTTGTTTTCTTTCTCTACTTGGCTTCAAAGTCACAATCCCCTCCCCACCACCACCCCCCTGCCATGTTTACTGCATCTCCACCGCTACAAAACAAGACCCTAGTCTTCTCCAATTATTTCTACCACAGCACTTTTCCATTGGTGGACATGTTTTAATAAAGAAGTGCATAACTCAAAAGTGCCTTTTCACCCTGCACTTCTGTAGCCACCAGTCTTTAAAAGCTTCTACTTTCCGTGCCCTTCTTGGCTGCAGACACTGTATATTCATAAAAAGAAGACTGATGCAACAAGTTAGAGCTCTGATTAAATGAGTCTAGAGTGTAGGAGGAGAGCTAATGTTTAGCGTTGTCTGGCTGATTAAAGCATAGCAAACAAGTGATTGCTATGCAGCTCTGCTCCCCACTACCAACTCATACACAAGGCTGCTCTCTGTTTGCTCTGTTTGCATCCTTCCATCTCTATATCTCTCCATTTAATTCTCTATCTTTGACCCTTTGCCTCAGTAATTCTTTGTCACCCAGATTTGCTCCCTAACATGAAAGTTTCATTTCTACAGTGTATCTCTATCCTCGTTTGGGTTTCCTGAAATCCTTTTTTTTTCCAGAATAAGATATAGCATTGTTGCTGTATGATGCTGGAGAGAAACAAGGAAGTTAGTAAAGACACAGACTCTTTACTCTGAAATGTCTCAAATGTCTACAGTTTCTTGTAATTCTTTGTTTGTTTACAGAAAAAACACCATCCCTCCTCCATCCGCAGTCCCTTTAAGATGGTCCCAGTTCCCTCAATTTCCCCAGCTCAGTTACCGTGCCGACAAGCCAAATTCAATTATTGCAAACTGTGAAAGTCCCAGGCTGCTGATTGGTCACTGCAGGCCTCCATTAAGTGAACCCAACAGGGGAGGGACAGAAGTAAAACACACACAAAAGGACAGAATGGTTAAATTTGAAGTATGATGGGGGAGAAGAAGAAGGGAAGAGGAAATATGAGACACAGGTTAAATGAATAAAAAGAAACATATGCCTCACTTTTTCTATCCCCTTAAAGCTCCTGGTATCCTTCAGGCTCAAGTTAAAACAAACAACTGTGGCCTAAAAAGCCCAGTCCATAATCTCTGTGTAATCAATCAGACGACCTCAGTATACATAACCAAAACATGAGAATCAAAACAGAGATATGAGTGTGTGGTTTGGTTTAAGATGAATTGGTTGAATTACACATCAAAGCCTTAAAGGTTAAAGTGGTATATTATCCTGAAAATGTCATCTGAATGCTGTAGTTAGTTTCTGCCTCAAGTGTTTACAATAAAATCAAAGAATAGATTAGAAAATGATTGTGTAAACTCAGACAATATAGGAGAATTTTACAACATCTTCCACTTTATAAGAAAATCCAGGAATGAGGACGAAGATCATTTAAGCTCACTTTCCAAACAGGGAACGAGCCGTTCAATCTTTTAAGATTTCAATCTTTAAAGATCACCTTTAACAACAGAAAGCACTATTAGGTTCTTCTTAACAACACAAACTGTGAAAATAACACCTCGGTTTTCTCACTCGATTGGTTTTATTCGGTGCAAATTGCAGAGGGGGTGAGCAAGGCTGATGGTGAAGTAATGCAAATATGCTGTTGAGGATGAGGGGAAAAAAACTATCTGATATAATGACATACAATATGATATTATATTTCTCTGTCTATGGCTTGTTCTTTAAAGTGCATCTAATGGCCAACAAGCTAACTGTCATAAATAAATCCATAGCTTGGTTACTAAATTGAATGTGTAGCCAATACATCAATTGAATTCCAGTTAGTGTCCCCCTTCCCCCCTCCACCATCCCAAAAGGTTATGAAGACTTACAGATTAACAACACAGAAGCTACTGGGTGGCTTCAGAATAGTTGGCAGTTCAGTTTAAAAGCACAAACGAGACCATTTTAGACATTAACATTTTATGTAAAATAGCTTTTCTAAACCAAATTTATGCATGTTTCAGTGAATTAATGGCAATTTGTTTGAAAAATTTACCCATTTTCACCTGCTAAATGCAAATACTATACTAAATATTCTAATTACCATGGCACCAAGCTCTGTTTCTTGTTCTCCTGTCTAAGCAATGAGACGATGAACTGAGGCTTGAATATCCAAGGAAAAAAGACTGAAATACTCTTCTGCAGACATATCAGATATAATTCTTTACATTCGTGCAACACAACTATGAAAATGCACAGCACAATAACACATGACAATCTGCAGTCAAACAAATACAGCATAAAATCTGTGCTCCCTCTGACAATCAAACACAGCTGTCAAGAAGAAGCTGTGTGTGTTCCTGCACTTTAGGTGTTCAGCACTAAGCAGTGACATCATCAAGGTGAAAATAGCTTTCTCCCAATAAGTCACACTTCCTCTGCGCATCTTTTATTTTGCTCACTCTTGCAATTTTTCTTTAGGGTACCATTGATTTTTAGCTCGTGTGTCCATTATTTTCAATAAGTCCTTTTGTGCATGTATTTATATGTGTGTGTGTGTGTGCATGTATTCTGTGGGTGTCCAAACTCACTTTGAATATTCCCTCACTGTTTAGTGTTTGTGGGTCAGCATGTACAACAACAGACTCGTCTCTTGACTCAAGACCTCTGTGAAGTGCTGGCTCAGCTGAATGACTACAGCATGAGACTGCAGCCTTTCATTGGCCACCACACACACGGTGTTATCCTACTTACAAGCAGTGTGCAGTTTTGTTATAAATGTTCTTCATGACCTACAAACCACACTACCAGAAAGGTTGGGATGCTTTCTAATATGCATCAAGCACTTAAAACTGCAGTTTGCTAGTTAACAGGGTTGAAATGCACTAGAACAGGGGTGCCCAAACTTTTTGCCTCCAAGGGCCAAAGTAAAAATGTACCAGTGAGCCGCGGGCCAAACAGCGAGTTAAAGGGTGAAACACAAATAAATGTTAATCATAGTTCTTTCAATTGTTGTTCAAGCACGCAAATGCATTATTTTCCATCACTGCAAATAACACTCTAGAAAAATCAGTATGACAAAATAACAATAAAGGCATAGTTAGAAGGACAAAAAACAAACATTGCAGGCCTTAAATTGTATGTTCAATGCATGTTCAACAAGGCAAATGGCTAACACTAGTGGGACACATGAAGCTGATCTTTGGACATTTTAGGTTGCACCTGGCTTAATGACAAGGTGAGTATGTGTATCTTTCAAGTGCGTTATACTTGAAATAGATTTGATATCTAATCGGCAGGCCAGATGTAACGGGCTGGCGGGCCCAATTTGGCCCGCAGGCCCTACTTTGGGCACCCCTGAACTAGAACATACAAGTCTGCATGCAGAAACACTTTGTGTATGTTTAATTAGAGAAAAAGAAATAAGAGGAAAATGCAAACAAAAAGGCTTTAAACTTAACTTTAAAAAACTTTTTAGTTCATAGTGAGAAAGGTGAGTGTGCATATAAGCTTTGAAAAAATACTTTAAACTCCTTACACTTGCAGGCTTTTGCATTAAATAGACTTAAAGACTAGAAGTCAGTAAGCATTAAGTATTTTAATGAAAAGACTGACTTATTTATTGAGGCAAATTTAAATCTGTCTGTGAACCAGACACCCTGCAATGCCGAAACTGTGAGCAAAAAGACTGCAGTTGTCTAGAGGTTCATTCATTCTGGCCAAAAATATTTCATAATTACATCTGACAACCCGTCCTTTATTTTAATCCAATTATGTAACTCTACAACCAATGTAATAAAAGCCTGAATCCTAAAATGAACATATGCATTATCATCCGCTGTTGCCATCTGAATGAAAGCCCTTGTTGTCCCTCAGACTTCTGCCATTACTACCCCAAAATTGGAGCCACTTACAATCCAGTCCAGACATAGTCTCTATAGAAAAGAAGTTTCCTAAAATATCTTAGTGAGATACAGTTTGTGTTGCACCAAGGATTCTTACAGAGAGAAACAATGCTGTTTAAAAGTGGGTCTTACTCTCTTACAAAACTGAGTGATGTCAAAGACTTCAACATATTCAGGATTTCTCAGAGGCTGAGAAAAGCTACTGGTTCCCACAGTCTTAGCATATCCTCTAATTTTGGCCGCATGACATCATTTGATTTCTCTGTTCAAGATTAAAGACAGTCCTCCTTCCAAAAACAACCCTATTGGTTGTTTATTTGTGCAGAAAGTAACTGCTTATGATTATACATATTTAAAAAAAGAAAAAGAAAAAATATCGGACATCTTGTGCTTGTGAGACAGATTGCACGTGAAATGGCGCCCATGGAGATGACAATGTCCTAGTATTAAAATCGGATGGTTATTAAACTTAATTAACTCTAAGCTAGCGTAGGGGGTGCCAACGAAAGCAACACCCACAATATGAACCCCATCAGTTTATGGTACAATAACAGACATTTATTTTTAATCATTTATATTTGCATTTGGATTTTTTCAGATGGTTTTGTTTCTTGTGCAAGTTCTATGTTATGGAGTATCTATTGAGTGTTTACTGTGTGAAAACCTTTACAAATTACTGATAAGCTGAAGAGCAAAAGATTTCTCACCATTTGCTCATTTGACTAAACCTGTATGCACTGATACATGATCCCAGAGGTGATAATGTCGTGATTTTGGGAGCAGTTACTGAAAAATCTACAATTCACAAATATCAGTCGGCTATTCAGGAACCAAAGTATGCAGGTTTCCTTCATCCCAAAGGGAAAACTTCAGAAGAATCTTTTAATATAAAAAGTAGAGCTGTGATGGCACTTATATAGAAGTCATAATTCATATCACATGGATGTTTGAAAGATTCATTCAGAAAGCTTTTTAGTCAACATCTGATAGCTTGATAGTTAGCTCCACAAGTCAAAAACAGACTCATCAACTATATGTTCAGCTTGATTGAAATAATAATGTTAATCTATCTATCTATCTATCTATCTATCTATCTATCTATCTATCTATCTATCTATCTATCTATCTATCTATCTAT
>JBAMHW010000018.1:25927852-25969191 GCA_037177495.1 Rhadinocentrus ornatus | reverse complement strand
ATCTATCTATCTATCTATCTATCTATCTATCTATCTATCTATCTATCTATCTATCTATCTATCTATCTATCTAAGTTCTAAACCACGCCCCTCCGCTCTTCTCATTGGCTGTAAATGAGACTCCACTTTTGCTCTGGCAGCGGTTGGAAGCTGCTCTCAGCCAATGAGCGACGAGCAACTGTTGCATTCATTCACCCTCCTGTGGGTCTTCTGGTGCTGCTGCCTCATTCAAATCTGAAAAGGATGTTATGATAAAAAGAAATTAAGAAATGCTTCGACCTGCATTGAATATCTTCTTTATCATAAGGGCTTTCTGCAAACATATTTGTAAAAACTTTAAATGAATAATTTTTGAAAACTGTATTTAGATCTGTGGGGCCAAAAGGATCTTCTGAGCTCTCTTTATTAAAGATGCAGATTTAATGTTTCCTGATTGAAACTAAAACAAGCCAAAATATATAAAGAGATTAGGAGGAGAGGGACGGTTACTCTAGTTTCCAACGCCCTCCATCGGCAGCGACGACGCTTTCTTCCTCCCTCCCTCCTCTCCCTCTCTCTCTCTCTCTGGCTGCTGTTGTTGCGCACCCGGTCACTTTCTCTCACAACGCTTCTGAGGCTCTTGGAGGGAGCACGTATAAACGGCGCTGACGGTACCGGATTAGATACCCGAAGGAGGGAGGGATGCTACGGTGATTTCCCATCTTTTCTTCCCCCAATACCCACCTCCCTCTCACCACCTCCACATCTCTTCAGTTTCGGGACCTTATTAAGACGCCCGGCTGCTCAGTGTTTTTTTTTTTATTATGATTATTTCTTGCATATCTTTTGTAGGCTATTCATCTTAAAATCTGCCTGGCTGCTTTGGTGCTTTTTGCCTCTGCCCTCCCGCAGGAAGGAACTTGATTCTGCTTTGATTTCTTTTTTTAATATATCCCTTCTACTCCAAGCGCACACAAGCAGAAAAAAATATCCACACTTGCCTTTCATTCAGTGGATGTGTTGGACATCTGGTAAAAGAAGCAATACTTCTTGAGAAAAGTGACCATTTTCTTCTGGGTTGCATGTTTTGGGGACATTTCGTTGGAGAGGGGGTCTGCGCACGGAATTTCACTTCCAAGGTAGGAAAAGGTTTGAGTTTCAGCACTGAAATTTTCTCATCAACACAGTCACATTCATCTATTTTCTTTCTTGTTTGTATCTGCCTTCTCGTTTTTTGTGTTTAACGTCTGTTGAGGCTCTGAGCGCATTGAAAAGGAAACCAAGTGAAATGTTTCAGCTCCCGGGATGCTGGGGATCAGATTAGACTCTGGATTAAACCGTGTTGTCACACAAACATTGCATATGCATTTCTCTCTTTGTAAAAAGACCCGGGACTTCGTTGTGTCTGAGTAAAAATGGATTAATCACTAGAACCCCACGGCGCCCTTGCGCATTGACGCTGGTGACAGCTCGCAGAGCTCTTGGCTGCTAACAGTGCAGACTTTCTTCAGTCCTCTGGTGCCACAGGATGACGGTTAGATTTTTTGCGGTTTCGACTGCAGTCTGTAATTTTCGTCTGCTTTCTGGCGCATTGTGTGGCACATATTTGCGCATATTTTGTGTGACTGTCTCTCAGACCGCGTTTGTAATCCATACGTGTGCGTCTTTCCACGTTCTGTCTGGTTTAAACCCGGCGGCTCCAGCGACGCACAACTTTTTTTTATCAGGCCTGATGTGCGTGGGCAAAAGTGCGACAAAAACATCTCTAAACCCCCCCAAAAAGTGTTAAACCTCACTTCCCGTCCTCCGTTTAATCAATACGAGGTTATTATTACTGTTTCGATTTATTTTCAGAATTTATATTATTCACACATATTTATGCAAGATTAATAATTAATGTGTGGAATTATAATCATGTTAAAACTCCCTAAAGAGTCCATCCCTTTTAAAATTCAGCTCTGAATCCTTCAGCTGCTCTTTGCTCTCCTCACCTGCCCGGCGCTTCACTCAGGTTCATTCCGCACTCATTTAGGTCCGTCTGGTTTCCGACCCTCCCTGTAGAGCACATTTGATCATCTTTTTTAAACTATTCCACAGACATCTGCCCAAATCCAATGGAAGTGCGTCCGCACTGTTTTGCTCTGATATGAATAATTGTGGCTGGATGGAGCAGCTGGGAGCGAGGGAACAATCGCTGTATAATTTGGACATCTGCAATTCCGCTGCGTTTTCAGTGGGGGAGCGTGGCTTACTGGTGCCGTGTACTCTTTGGTATTCAAGGCACAGCTAAAGATTTCTGCTCTCAAGCAGGCAATAATCTCCCCTCTCACTCTCCAGCTCTCCGTCCTTCTGTCTCCCACACTGTTGCTTTATGAAATGTCTCCGCTCTCTACCTTTACTCACCCTTTTGCTTTTCACCACCTCTTCCTCTCCCCCTCCTCTTTAGCCTCGACTCTCCTGACTTTCTGGGTCTTGAGGGAGCCATTGAGAAAATCATTTGCTGCTGTTGTATTTTATTCGACCGACGTGTTTTCACCAGCTGGGGCTTGGCTAGTTCTTTATACCTTTTCCAAAAGTCAACAGTTGATGCATAAAATGGAGCCTTTAGATGTAGTAGCTCCAGTTTTGGATAGATGGAAAATAAGGTTTATGAGTTTTGTGTCATGTTCAAAGAGATGAAAAGCTTTTCGAACTTGTGGCTTTCTCCTACGTTTCCTTGTTATGTGGTTGCTTTTCAGACAGAGCTTGGTTGGATATTTTGCACTTTGCCAACAAACTGTGGAGAAGAAAAGCAGAATTCCCCCTTCTTTGTGTCTGAGTTGACATTGTGGTTCAGTGGCCACTTCAGAAGAGAAGAATGTCCTTGTTTCTTTTCTAGTTTTAACTGTCTACATCTGTTAGCCACAAAACTCAACATCAGAGATTTCCATATTTGGGTATTTTCTATTTAAATAGCATTTAACAAAACACAATCTGTAGAAGTTTCCCGATCAATTCCTCTTTCACAAAATGTTATACACAACAGGTCTGTGTGTGAAGAATGACCTGGAGGCTGAAAACAGAAGCAGGATGGGAAATGAGGGGAAGAGGCTGCAGTCTGGAGAGGAGTTGGGGTGAAAAGAGGAGAGGGGGAAACGGGGGCAGACGATCAGAAGATCAGAGCTACGACGAAAAGAGCGTGACTACTATCAGGCTGTGAGGAGGCAGAGGAGAGGAGGGCAGCGTGACTTCTATCAGCACTGTTTGGTCTCTTTCTCTTATGAGAGCCACTGCTGTCTAAGCTAAAATGAGACTTGCAGTGTCTTCAGTTATCTGAGGAATGAACGGTTCCAGCGAAAAGTGTGGGTTTATGTCTGCGAAAGCAATCGTGTACTTTCAAGGCAAGACAGACGCACTGGTATTCTTGCACCAGTACATCTTTGAGCTATTTAGGGTGAGATGTACACAGAAACCTGGCTTGCATGACAGATGAAAGCAGGGTTGGTGAGGTATCAGATTGTTCACTGATGTTCAGCCAAAAAATCACACAGAAACTGACACAAAAACGTCATCAGATTTGTTGGGTTTTGTGAGAGCTGTTTCTGAAACTGGCAACAGTCTGTGTGTCATGCTTTAGTTCCTTAAAAAGCAAAAAAAAGTAACCATGGATCTCATTATATTAAGATTGTTTAAAAAATCCAAGAATTTTAATCCGGACTCTGAGGATCACGTAGTGGCCAATAAGACTTCTTAATGCAAATAAAAATGTCCATAATACCACAGATTCCCCAGATCTGTTTGGCAAGATTAGTTGAGCCCAGTTTAACAGCTGCAGCCACACATTAATAGAGACTGAAACTAAAGCCATTTTTTGAAGATTTCGCAGCCAAGAAAATGGTTAACCTGTCAATTTTTCAAAATGAATAGGACTGAACCTCAAGCATCCTTAGCTAAAGGAATGAGTTTAAAGGTTTTAAAAGCCATACCTAGGAACAAGATTGGCTATTTTATTACACTATTATCAATACATTTTTTTTAAATTTAGGCTCATATTAATAAGTTCAATCATTTTCATTTGAAATTTAAAGGGAGGAAGAGAGGATAAAAAGAGAAAGAAAGGGAGATGCCACAGAAAAAGCAGCCGGAATGAAGAAGGGAGAAGTGGAGGACGCGAGCAGTACCATTTCTAGGTGACAACAGAGGGAGCTGTTGGGCTGTGCTGTAGCTTTGCTCTACTTGTTTTCCTTCTTTCTTCATTTTCTTTCTAATTCTTACCAATCTTTCCCTCTCAGAGGGCCAGTCAGAGAGACGGAGAGGTAGTTAGGCTCCCCGGGGACACAGGATTCAATCTGTACACCCCAAACGCTTTTTCACACACACATCTAGTGTGTCTGGATAAGTATGTCCACTGTGACTGGTTTCTGTTACCTTCACATTCACGCTACCTCCCAGAGAGAAGGAAGGGAGGGGGGTGTCTTTAAAGAGGAATTGAGTTCTGCTCTCCTAGTTCTTTATTTTGTTTTCCTGCCATCTCGGGCTCCCCAGGCCCAGATAGAAAGCAGGCTAGGTGTAACACAACAACCTTAATGTCTGTCCATTTACACCTTTTTTCAGCTCCATCTTCATCTGTTAAGACAGTACAGCCAGGTAGATGTTCCGGTGATTTAGAATTTCCTATGGCAGTGCAATGGGATCATAACTCTAATCCTCGGTCTCAACCAGATTAAATGACGGTCACTAATTAGTGTTTTTGACCTCTAATCTTTTGCTTTCCCCTGGAGGAAAAAAAAGCCAGTGGCTGATTTGTCTGTATTTCACGAGGTAGGAGAATGATTTTCTGGGTATTTTCTTTTTTTTTTTTACATGTGAGGGAAGCTGAGACGACACAGGTGGTTCAGTATTGTTGACATAGTTCCCTGTCAGTAATGGCTTTAGTTTCCTTGGCCTCAAGCTTGCACTTTGTATGTTTCTTTTCTCCCCCTTCCTCTCCCTCATGTGGTTTCAATTAGTCGTCCAGTGTTCCACATGCCAGGGACTTGAAATCTTGAAATTTCCGTGCAAAAGACGCAGTTCACACATTCCTTTTTTCTATTTTTGTGGTTGGGAATGATTCCAGTTTCTGTAACCACAAATAGAGGACAATGAATCAATGAAATACCAAGCTGAAGTCAGTAAATTGTAAAAAAAAAAGAAGTATTTAGTTTGTTGGATGAAAAAAAACTATTCACAGTGTGATTCATGAACATCAAATGCCTGCTCTGTGTGATAAGCAAAGTCACATTGAAGTTATATTGACTTGAAGACAGGAAACCGCACTGAAATAAATACTTTAAAAAACGAGAGCAGCACTTGGACCAACCAAACGGCTCTGTGTGGGAACACAAAGCTGCCTGCTCAGATGAAAGGTGTTGGTCCGCGGTATTAAAGCACCATCAGTTTGCCGTGTAGAAGCAGCTGACTCGTGCTCATTGGTTTTGGGTGACCTTTTCTGTGCTGCATGTGAGCGCAGAGCGTTGGCAGGACAGATTTACTGCCATTTGACGAGGCCGCCGTGTAATTGCGATAACAGTAGAGTCTGGATCGATGTTAATTCAGGATTAATGAGTGATTTAATTGATTTCAGTAGTGATGATCAGAACACAGTGTGGAGGGGGATATTGACTCAACTACAATGAAAATTGATTTCTCCAAATAGAAAATGATATTGATCAGGGCTCAATGTGTGTGTGTGTGTTTGTGTGTATGAGAGAGCACCTGAGTTCCCTCATGCAGAAAATGCCTGCCTGTGTGTGATTGTGCAGGTGTTAAGTGTGCTGTGTATATGTGTATATGTGCAGATCTGTTTAATCCTGTGTAATTTGTTTTCTGTGACTGTTGTTTGGTGCAGTCAGGTGGTTACCGGTCTCATGACACCAGTCACATGAAAAACAGAAAAGCAAGGTTGGGTTTTTTTTTTTTTTTTTTTATGGCCAATTTTAACTGCATTTCTGCTTAGTAGAAAGCGTTCAGCAAGATGAGATGCAGTGAAGGAGACGTGGGATGAAGGTCAAGAAGAAAGTTAATCTCAATTATGAATTTTTGGATTCTTCTGTCTTTTTTTGTACTTGTTCTTAAACTGTCCTGCCGTCATTTTGGTTCTCAATTAGTTCGGATTGGGTTCAGCGAGAATGTGGGGGTCTTCTTAAACACCAATTAATAATTCACAGTTGAAAAGGCTTCTGGTTTGACAAGCTTGTGTGAAGAAAAGTAAAGTCAGTGAGGAGGAAACAAAGACAGGGAGGAAGAGAGGCGAGTTTCTATGTGCGGGTCAAGGAGAGATTTAATGAGTCATTTGCTTCTCATTATTCAGTATAATAATTAACTCTGTGCAGTGTGAGCACGTGTGTGTCTGTGTGTGTGTTCATTTCTTCTCTTTCTAACCACCAGTGAAGTGGTCATTCATGCTGGCTTCACCCCTGTCATCTTTCACACCTCCTTTTCTTTGTCTTTTTTAACTTTAATCTCTTTAATTTCTTGTTTAAATCATAGAAGCTACATGCACCAAATCAGCAATAAAAAGCTCCCAAATCCTGAACAACTTTAATTAAAAAACTTTTTATATCCATCAGCTGTCAAGTTAAAGCAATCAGTCTCTGTCATATTCATCCTTCCTGCACTCTCCAGTCTTCATAATTTATCTCCACTTAGCTGTAAACACACACACAGGTCTGAGTGTGTATTTACAGACACTGTGCTGTGTTGATGATTATCATAATTAACATGGTTATGTTAATTGTGGCAAGCTGATTTTGCTGATGGAATACATTTGTAAAGGTGAACTCAATGGACAGCCAGCCAAGGCCTGAAGCAACGGCATGCCTACATGTGTGAGTGTGTGTGTGTATATGCACGCATTTTTTGTGTGTGAAAACTTGTGTGCATGTTCTAGGCAGACTGATCTGTTCCTAACAGGTGTGAATCTTCTGTTAACAGAATTTATTTTGCAGCACGTGCTGACACAGACACAGTGGGTGAAACTGGATGCTCAGTGCCTCAGTGGCCAACCAAAAGAAGCTAATTCAGCATTACACTTATCTGATTATGAGAAGGGTTAGATAGAGGACTCTGCATTGGGGTGTTGGATGAAGAGACACAGAAAAACACACTAATAAATAGTTTCACTAAAAAGAGTCTAAAAGCTTTGTAACCGTGACCTCGAAGTGGCCGAGAGCATTTTGTTATTTGATCATTCTCTTATATTGCTGTTGTTTACATGCTGATTATACCAACGATGAAGCAGTTAGACATGAAATTGGATGACACAGTGCTCTGTGGACAGAAATAGCTGCATAATGAACACTGAACATAAAGCTTGCAGGCAGAATGCCCAGCAAATTGTTATAAAGTGTGCTTTCTGATGTCATGTTCAGATGAAGGGCTCTGAAGCCAGTTTTTATGAACTTTAAAAAAAATAAGCAGCATTATCATCACAGCATATAACTCATATTTATACTATGACTGTATGTATAATATCTTTAGTTTCCCATTGGGAGAGAAGCAGTCTCTACAGGTCAAATTATTCAGATAACAACTGAGTCATGTCAACTTCCCCGCTATATAATAGTTGTTTGTGTTCTTTTCTGGCAAATAAAACAGCCATTCTTTAGCTTACATTGTTTAAAGGTGGAATTGAATCTTATGTAATAATATTTTAACCCCTTATTTCCTGGTTTTAAATCAAATTGAAATTATTAGACAAAGCTGTTAAAAGACTTAGCCAACATGTGGACGGCTAAGACAGTCAGATCTAATCCATTAGTGGTTGAAATGTATTCCTTCAGAAATGTGTCCCCCTTCACTGTGTCTATCAGTTATCACTGGGCCAAATATAAGATGAAGCTTCTTAGCCTCACATATTCTAATATTTCAAAGTGCCGGTGTGCGTTTCTAGCATCAACGGGGATGCTGGCAAGGCTGCCTCTTGATGTCAAGGTAACGCTTTGATCACATTGGGACTTATTTAGTAGTTCTCATACAGTCCTGTCTTTTCCTCTCCTGTCCTCTCATTCCTCCTCTCCTCCATTCCTTCTTTTTTTCTTTCTCTTTCTCTCTTATGTGTCCCCCTACCAATCCCCCCCTACTGTTTCCAGTATGCCTCGATCTTCTTTACCCATCTCTGGCCCCTCTTATCTTTATTTGCCAATGCCCCAGCATGGATAAACCCAACAAACCTGCAAGGACAGATATATTTTAGAAGGTCTTGATTGAGAATTACATCAGCAATAGCAGTAAATCTGTTGGACCAAACACAAGGTTTGCTAAATTAAGCACTAAATGGGATGAATGAGTTCACCAGTGAGACAAAAACTCTCTGACTTGTTTGGACCTTCACACACAGTTTTGATGTATGTTAGGCTGTGATGCTGCAGGGACAAATGATGGCTAACCCAAGTGCCAATGCACAGAATAGGGGATAAAACTGGACACGTGACTCTTACTATACCTAATTTATCTACATATAGACTATTACTGCATTACTTTCCTTCCCTGTTCCTTTCTGTTTGTCCTTAGTCTCCCTAGTAAGACTAACTGAATCCTGCCCATTTTTTTTTCCATCTTTCTTCTGTCCCTCTGAGTTTTTCTTATCTTTCTCCCTTTTCTTTACTTTTCTCTAATTTTGTCTCCCTCTCACTGTCCATGCTTCATCGACCGTAACGCTTATAATGGTGTAATGTGATTGAATATGACTGTTCATTGAACAGTATTAATTTCACTTTTTTTTTCCATGCGAACAGCTTGACTGCAGTATATTTCTTTGCCGGCCCATGCTTTAATCCCCGACCATGACTCAGAAATTTATAAAGCATCATTTATATGAAGCAACATCCCTTTTCTTTCCTGACTTGTCATCTCTCCAAGTTTTTTGTTGCTGCATCTGCTTGTTTCCTCTCTTATGTCTCGCTTTTCTTTTAAGTCGGCTCCATTTTCCATTCTCTCACCGCCTTTATCTCTCTCTTGCGCCGTCGCTTTAGGTTTCAGCTGCAGCTGTGACTGGGTTGACCTTTTTCAGTGAAAGAGGAAGCAGTGAGCGACAGATATAGCCTTCTCTAGGATCGGCTAATTGTTATTTTGCTATAGTTATATATAGAGAATAATGCAAGGGCTGATATGAAGCAGATTGACCACCCTCCAGTCACTGACACTTTTCCTCACTCTGCCACTAATCCATGTGTGAAATAAAAATTAAAACAATGTTTAAACCGTGATGGGAATGTAAGTGAGCATTTACTTTATCTCAGTTTCAACATTAATCAAACATGTGGTGCCACAGGACTTTTTTTTTTTTTACTAGGGTTTGAATATTTTGACATTTTTACACACATTTTTTTACAGGCTTTACTTGAGTTATTTACCATTCTGCATATTGTAGTTTTTTATGGGCTATTAAAACTGTTGGTATTGTCACTACTAATTTCTATTATTTATATTTTATTATTTGTTCATGCAGTGATATCAAATTCCTCCCAGCCATGTTTATTTTCATGTGACATTAGAAAAGCAAATTCCCCTCACACAGTTTATTTTCTGCTAGCAAGGTTGAACAAACGAGGTCACTATGAGTGTGTACGAAACTGTGTGTCACACTGATGTCTTCATGCATGTGTTTTCACATGTAATGGTGAAGCTGACCAAGCAAGGTCAGTGTGTAATCTGTGTGTTAGTCCGCACCCTCCCATGCAATTGAACATGAGCATTACCGGTGCAACAAATAAAACTCCTTTCAGGCAGTCTGTCTGCATGAGTCCATGTCATCTAAAGGTAAGATATGCAAGGTCACTCATGCTTTGTGTGTGTGGGGATGTTTGTAAGTTTCATGGCTTTTGCCCGATGCCTTTGTGAGTAGAAACCCAATTTAAACCCAAATAATGAAGAATTACAGCAAGTGTACAATTGGTGCTGAAGGATGCAGCATGGATTGGGAGACTGCAAGATAGATGTAGTGTCCAGAAAATACTTGCAAGTGTACTGTATAAAGTGTACAATGCAGCTGTGTGTGCATGACGGGAAGCACACATGGGTAAATAGATCGCTGCTTGTCTAGACAGCTGTTTTGACCTTTTTAGATTGGAAAACAGTGCTAATGTTTTATTCACAGGGCACGCTGATATTTTATTCAATGAGCCACTGCGCCGATCTTTAGGAGAAGTTTAGAGCAATAAAAGTCAAATGTCACCCAGTTCAACTCTCAAGATGAAAGGAAATATATCAAAGAAAATATATTTCTCTGACATTCGTGAGGATGTCCAGCTTCTATTTACGATACAATGTTTGTTTTTTTTTGTTTGTTTTGTCGTTTTTTGTGCAAAGAAATTCAAACTAACTTACTTTGAGTGTGAAGTATCAGGTTCTTTCGCTTAAAGACTTCTACTCTGCAGCCCTCCTGATATTGTGTGCTACGAAAAGAAATTATAACCCTCAGCTGCTGGTTTTGGATGGATTCATTGGAGCTTCTAATTTCATGAAGAAGTGTAGGTTTCTACCTATTTCCTCAGAGATATGTGACTTTCTTTCTTAACTATGGGCAATAATGCACACACCTGGTATCTGTGCAAATATTGCAAAAAAAAAAAAAAAAAAAAAAAAATGAGGGCAACCTCTTAATCCATATGGCTGCCCCCGAACTAACATGCATCAATTTAGCAGATCTTTGGCTTGAGGGACGTTTGAGAACCAGCAGTGCAGGCTTACTGAAGTATGAGATTGCAGCTCAGAACAACAAAGGGCTCTCTGTGTCAACCTGGAGAAAGAAGGGAGGGGGACTTGGCTTCGCCATGTGAGGATGAAAGAGGGGGGGTATTATCAAGTACACACTGTGTCTAAGCACTGGTTTGGAAAACAGAGAAAAGGGAGGGAGCCAGCAGAGGGGATCATTTTCCAGAAGGAGGATGTTTTGGCACAATGACCCTTGTGTCATCTAACATGTCACTGAATCAGTTTTGTGTCAGCGGTTGGAGGGCAAAGGGTGTGATATGAGATTTAGAGGGGTAATTAAAGACATTACACATGCATAGCAAGTGTAATGGTCTACAACATCGCCGATCAAGTTTTTCAATGCCAGACCATGCAAGTACTGATGCTTCCCAGATAAAAACCTATAATGGTTCATTAATGGAAGATCAAAGATCACATCAATCTAGATTTAATTATTTTACATGTTCAAATTTAAACAACCTCGTACCCTTCCCATGTTAAGGATGCCAATCCTTAAACAGCACACACAGGATAAAGGTCTGCTGTAAATTTTAGCCATCTGGGAGCCGTTACCAGTTTAATGACATGCAGCTTTAGAATCAAACCCACATTGGCACTTTATCATTATGGATATAAAAGCTTTAAAACTACTAATGGTCTCCAGACGAACAGATCATGACCTGCCTTTAAGCCCAAATGTTCAGCCTGTAAGGTCTCCATGGGCTAATTTGAATGTAAACAGTGTGCGTCAGTTACTGGATAAATGGGCTGGGGGAGCAGCAATGGGCTGGCTGAAGGCTGGTTTTTAAAGGCTTAGTGGCATCCACTAAGACCTTGTATTTTGCCCCTTGCCTCCTCAATAGAGCAAAGCTAATCTGGGTCTGCTTATGGCAGCTTCTTTCGTCTCTTGGGGTGACTGCCTACCTCCCTCTTTCACTCTTTTTCCTCAGCTTATGTGACTCAGCGTCTTGCTCAAGGACAATCTGACGGGACGTATGATTGTTGATGCGCACACAGCAAAGAAGAGCTGACCTTTGAGCCAGAGTGTCGTCTGTCAAACCACTTGGCAAGAGCCTTCTGTTAGTGCACTGAGGTCTCCATCCAATGGGCTTTCGTATTCTGGTAAATGTCTGCCTCTGTGTGCAACCCAGGTTTGACCCAATTGCATATGAGAAAATGTTAGCGGGAAGCTTCACTGAAAATAAAATGTACACATCCCTCTCTATCTCAACATCTTGTCTGTTTCAGCCTCTCACTGGCTCCCGGGAGTCAGGGTGTCAGCTGTTGCACAATGGGACAGCTGTATCCAGATCAGCCAAAGAGCTACATGCCCCTCAGGGTGGGATTAAGCCAATTAGTAGCTGTCAATCACTTTGACATATCATGAACAGCTAGATCAATACTTGAATGAATGGAAGGAGGGTTGGAGAGAAGGCTGGACAGGCAACAGGATGGAGTGTGGCAGGATGATGAGATAAAAGGATGGAAATCGTAAAAAATGGTGGGGAGATTAGAGAAGAACAGGATGTGTAGAGGGATGTTAAAATAATGCTGCTTAGAGGAAAGTTGCATCTGATGGCAAAGAAAGAAAAATGTATTTCCAAAGAGACAAATAAAGACTGCTGCCTTGATGAAGCTTTTGCCTCAGCTGGAAACTGCAAAGGAGGTAGAAATGAAAACCTGTGCAAATCAGGACCCCTGCTCTCCTTCCATCTACCCTCCTGATCAGCTCTCCCTGTTTCCCATCTGTTTTGATTCTATGCATTTATAAGTGTGAGCTCTGTATTCCACTGAGGCTTCCAGGAGACATAGAATTAGTTTATCATGGTTGTGGGACATTAGGAGATCTTATCTTCTCTTGACAGTTGAAAGAAGGAAGACGAAGAAAAAAAGGCCCCAGCAGAGAATCAATAGGCCTCAGAGAGAGAAAGACAGGAAAGGAGGACGTAAAGGATGGAGGTGGCTGTGGAAGAAGGGAAGGCAAGAAATTATGTGAAGAATATAAAGTAATGGCAGGGAAATGGGGATGCAGATGTTTAATATGGAAACATTCATACAAGTAAGAAAAAAAAGAGTTTTGGGGGGGAGATAGATGAATCAATACAGAAAAGAGCTAAAGAAGAAGAATGAATGAGAATTGTATGAAGCGGAAATATGGCCTAGAGAGGAAGGTTGAGGATATTAAAACTTCTTCCTCTTGCACATCTGTTAAATCCAGAATATTAGGATACAACTGTGAATGCTTTTAGCAGCTGTTTCTTTTTAAGTTTTCAGCTGATTGAGCTAAAAGTGAATGGACCGGGGAGTATAGCTACAGAGCTGTTATTGACAGAAAGAGGGGAAGAGAGGAGAGGAGCTGATGAGAAAATGGATTAGGAAGTAGGAAAAAAAAGGAAAGGAAGTGAAGATGGTGAGAAAAGAGTGGAAAGAGGAGGATGCAAGTGACTCAAAGACAAACAAAAAACAAAACAGAAATGCAACTGAAACGAGATGTTTTTAAAAAGCAGTGATGAATGATGAATGTGAGGATAGGAGGGGGGAAACTGCAAGATGAAGAGAGGAAAGAGAAGAGGCTCTAAAAAAAAGAAGAGCGAAATTAATAAAAGGCCAAATGAGGAACAAATGGAGTGAGACAGAATAGCAGATAAAGGAAAGAAGGACAGAAAATGAGAAGGAGAGGATGTGTGAATGCGAAGCGTGGGACATCTGGCGTGACTCTCAAAAAGTTCTTGGGCCTTTTGCATTTAAATGTGTGTGCAGGAGATATCGGGTGGGGGTTTGTTGGTCTAAATCAGTGATCCAGAGACACACCTAGTAGGCCTGCCACACTCGCTTATATACGCCTGTATGGATACAAAGAGCAGGATCAAAGGTTTAAGGAATGTGAAAGCTGGGAGACAAGAACAAAATAAAATGCAGATAGAAAGAGATGGATGGAAGGAGGATGCAGAAAGAGGGAGGAGGAGAACAGATGGGAAGGAGGGTTGGTGGGACCCTAAGACCAACTCAGGGAGGCAAGGAATCGTATGACAGATTTGTTTGTGATTGATTTACCTTGATCTTCAAGGCCACCAAGTCAAGTAATCATCGGGAGAATTTTAGATCTCCGCTCTTTATGGAAGGGATGTGTAATTTCCTCAATTCATTCATGTGTCTGATCAGAAGTGACACAGAGTATATTTTCCTTCTCAGACATGGAAAAGCAGTGCTCATCATGACCCAGAGCTATTCATAGAAATACTCTGACAAAAACTCTTACCTCCTTTCAAATCACGAACTAAACACCCTTCCAACATGTCTAAACACTCGTTTAACTTTTCTGTTAAATGTTTTTCTTTCATCTCGTGCTTCATATCTCACCACCTAAAGATTAGCCTCTTTAAACTCAAAGGGATGCAGTTTTGCCCTTTAGTATGTGTTTTTTCTTATCCTTTTCTGCCTCTTTTCACTCCTAAAGAGGCTTTAAATTATTAATAGTGTTCATCAGCAGCATGTTGTTCTCAGTTTTGGAAGAGAAATCTTTCTTTTGTTACTTTAACTTGAAATGCCCATCTGCTAAAAAATTTACGACGAATACATTTATTTCCCTATAGAAACAGAAGCATATGCATAATTTTTTCTTTCCATTTCCCCCCTTCTTTTAAACGTTGTGGTCTTGATCTTATGTCTCTTTAAAGTGTATTCTGTCTGGTCTTTCAGGTCTTAACAAGCATATTTTCCGCCTGTTTTAACCCTTAAGGAGGCACTGAATAATTCATTGGGTTGTGCTGCCACTGCTTTTGCTGATGGGTCGGTCACAAAGCCATACATTTGTAAATGAGGGTAATCCACCTTTATTAGTGCCTTTGCATGTGTCCAGGGTGGTGTGTGAGAGTGTTAGAGGGTGGGCAACTCCTCCTTCTGGAGTTTGAATAAGTCTTCGAGATGCAAATTATTCAATTTTATGGTGAAGATATGCTTTAAAATTAGGATAAAAATAGATTTTATCAAATAAAAGTTTTATTTAAGAAAAGTTAATGTCCAGGATGTTAAAATAACAAGCTCAAAAGTCACACATAGTCATGGACTATGTGTGTGCATGTGTGTGCCTTTGTGTGTTTAGGCGGGTCAGACTCTCAGGTTTTAAGACAAAAAGTGTTTTGTCTGACAAGAATTTTGTGTGTGTGCATGAGTGTGTGTTTTAGCTGTGGAGTGGTGAGTGCTGCCAGAATTTGTCACTGTGCTACCACAATGACCCTTTCATCCAGAGAACCATCTAATTGTGCATATGTGTGTGTATGTGTGGCTGTGAATGTGTGTGAGGGATTGTGTAGTTCTCTTTTTCTCTGAGACCCAATCTCTTCATCTGTCCAGAACAATAAAGGATGAAGGCCTGAAGGCGCACACACAATCGGACAGACGACAGACAGTGGGATGATGAGCAGACAGACAGAAACATGACTCAGACAAACAGAGGTGTATTATTCAGGTGACTGGCGTCGCCTAAACATACAAAATCTATCAATATACTCAAAAACTCCTTGTCTTGCAGAAAATGTAATCATATTAGAGGACGTGTTCCCTCCATTTTCCTAAAATTCTGTTCAGCTTGTACTTGCATTTTTTAGTGAATAGTCATTTGCACTTTAAAAAACAGAATATAATGAATATGGTAAAATGACATCAACTGTAAAAGTCAAAGCTACTAGAGGAGAGAGCAAAGCAGTGAAACAGAAAGCTTGTTAGGAGCATGAGAGCAAATAAAGGTTAAAAAAGATGGAGGAGTTGGAATGCTTTATTAGTTGACGAAGATTTTTCAGCTGACAAGAATGAGTCGAGACTGAAATGAAGGGCTGCAGCTGTGGGTAGAAAGGCTATTTTCACCAAAAAGAAGCTCAAAGACAGATCAGCCTTCAATTATAGCTACTTTTTTTCAGCTTTTTTTTCTTCTTTTCAGTATTTCAGCTTAAGCAAATGCTTGAACTATAATAGTTAGTAGTAGTCAGCGTTTTCCAGACATTTTGAGTGCTGTATCAATGTATGTAGAGGGAGGTGGGAGGAAAAAGCCTAAAAATGGGGACAGAATGAGGAAGGATACAGTGCACTGCAGAAAAAGAAAGACAGGAGGCAAAGAATAGAGAGGTGCAATGAGGCAAAGGGACAGAAAGAAATAGAGGTTATGGTGTGCGGTAAGGGAATCTGTGTGTGTGTGAAGCTAGTTTCCAATAAGTTTTTTTTTTCTTTTTAACAAATCTTGTCTGGCATCAATCACGCACTCAGACTACCTACTTTGATGAGATTCTTTCTTGCTCTCATCCCTTTTTTCCCTCTCTTTCTTCCTACTTGGCCTCCTCAGACTTCTGATTTGATGAGTTTTCCATGACTGGGGCCCCCAGTTCCTCAGCGTGCATGAGCTTCTGTGTGGTTTTGGCAAGTCACCAAGCTATTTTTGGCACTGTTGATTAGTTGAACATGCTAAGCAAAGTCTGGGTTTAGTCCCCACCACCGTTTCTGAAATTCCATATGTTTTTTTTTTAATATATTTTTCTTTCCTTTCTAACCATTTGACTCACTCCAAATTCTTATTTCCTTCTGTTTTTATAAGGTTAGAGGTTAGAGGGTTAGGGGTTACTGCTAATACTGCAAATTACATATATCTGCATTCACAGAGCCCTCTCAGTGATTCACCTGGCTGCCACACACTATGCCTGCACATGCAAAGAAGTTCCTCCCTTAAGCAGAGTTCTCAACAGAATGTTATTATCAGTACGAAGGTCACACTGTTGTTTACTGTGGTGCAAAACGAACCACGTGTAGGACCAATCAGCACAAACACAGGCAGAAAACCTTTGTGGTGATGTAGAGAAACAGATGAAGCATTCGGAGAGATTTCCAAATGCCAAAGCTGATTTTATTTATGCGTTCTCAGAGCGATGCATCTACTTTCATTCCAGATGTCTTAAAGGATCAAAGTAGTTCCATGGTTATTTGTCTCTTATATAAAAATATTTGAATATTAGCTAACAAATAGGAAAACAGCTTTCTGACCATTTAAAATAAATTAAATTAATATAGACAGTACAGTCTGGGTGGTCCAGGAGGAGGCGGGGCTATTGTTATGGAAACAGTGGTTCCTAGCAAACTTCCTAGAGACAATGCTGCTACGTAGTGAAGAGGGAGAGGCCCTGTAACATCACTCATTTGCATAACACTACACTCAGATGCACTTAAAGGGACACTCGTTTTAATGGTGTGTGCGCTCCGGACCTGCAGGAAGACCCAGTAGGAGGTCAGACACACACAAACACACACATAGTAAACTGCTAACAAATGAGTTGACTGTGATGTAAATGATTTTTCTTTTCACAGTCTTTTTATGTGTGTTTGTTCCTGTTGGACAGCCTGTGGCAGCTTGCAGTGTTCTCTCTGACATTCAGTCTTTTCACTTTAACACCCTGAACAACAGCAAAGAAGTCAGACTCCACAGTTTTAATACATCAGAATACATCGCAGTGTTTGGAATAGTATTTTCTGTCTTTTTATATTCTTTGTTTTGTGTACCGAGTGTGTTGTGACAGATCAGAGAAAGGCCATTTCCTGGTGTTTTACAATACACACAGATGTTAATTTGAATGGAGGAGGACTGTTCCTTTAAGTTTTACTTCAACCAGACAAACAGAGAAAAGGACTACACCTGCTGACCTGCCCTGAGGCTGAATGTAATATATATTATACAAGCAGTAGTAAGCAAAACGTGTGTTGATTAACTCACGCAGGTGTTAAAAGATAATAAATTATGCTTTTATGGATAAAGAAAAAAAAAAATCTAACCTCTTGCATCTTGTCCGTGCATGTAAGACATCTCTCCCCCACAATGTCATTTTGTGTAGAAGTGTCTGTATATGTCAGCAGCACGTTTGTTCTACACACAGAAAACTGCCTGTACACCCAGTGGAGAATAGCTGGAGAAAACCTAGAGATGTATGGCTGTGTTTGTTGGTGCCACAGTGAGAGAGCTGGAGATTTGTCATATGAAAATTCAATGCCTGTCATCACACTGTCCTTGGAGAAACCATGTTTCTACCTCCGTCCCCTTTAATTATTTCTCTTAACACCCTGTTGAAAACAAGACGTAAAGGTATGAGCTCTAGTTTGTCACTATTTCAAGGCCAGAAAACAGCATTTAGAGTAATAGTACACCAATACTTTGCTGTGATGTTTTGTAAACACCTGATTGTTTCTTTGTGAATTGATAAAATCATTCTAATATGTACTGAATGTTGGCAATAAAGAAGGAAAGTGGGTAAACTGGATTTCACAGAAGGTAAAATTACTCCATGTCCTTTCTTTATATTACTTCATCTGTGTGTTTGCCTAGCTCCCCTCTAACAAATACACACAACTTAGACTGAAGTCTGAACGTTGGGCATGACCTGCAGTTGCTCCCTTACAGGACTGATTACAATGGAAAAAGACTCAGGCTCAGGTTTTCAGACTTTAGTATAAAAGCAAGAACAGCTCAAGGGATTTAGATTACTGCAAGTTTCTAAAACCATAAAAAGGCTGTTCCGACCGGCAGTTAGTGTTTTCTAGGAAATTGTGTGGCATTAGTAAAGATGGAGGGAATGTTTTGATAATGGTCAAAAGCTACAGGCACAATTAGTCAAATCTCCCTCTGCTTGCTGTAAAACACTGTAAAATGGCTGAAAACTTTTGGAAAGATTTATTTCTTAAAGACTTACATTTCTGCGTCCCTTTGTTTGTAAAGGTTGTACTTCTGTTGATCTTTACTTTGCTCTAATTTTTCACTTTAAGGCTGCAGGAAATATTTTCAGGCTTTCTTTTGCACTATATTTGCCCATTTGTTTACTCATCCGTTCATTCTAAATTTGCAACTTAGGAAATACTTTTCCAATTTTTTAAATGTATATTTAAAGAATGATATAGTCGGAATTATTGCTCATCCTTATGGGGAACTTGAGCAATCTGAGCAGGATGGGATCTTTTTAAGGAAACTGGTCTCTTCAGCTTCTGTATTTTTTCTTAAGAAAATAGGTTTCTTGAGACTCATACATGAATTTTAGGAGACCTATTAAAATAGGTTCACATACTTGAATGATCAAAAGTATATGGGGGCATTAAAGGTACAATATGTAAAAATAACAAATATCTAGTGGTAAAGTTGGGCATAGAAATTATTTTGGCTAAAACAGTGGCTAAAATTTATCCAGACATAAACATGTTTTCATCTGCGAGTGGATCCAGTGGCCACGGGTGCAGTCATGACTGTACTACAGGTACTTACTTTTCATGCGCTATAAGGCATTACTTATCCCAGACAGTGCTCTAGCACCTATCAAACAAAGCTGGTACAGAGAGGTCTCACTCCACAGGCAGAGTTGCTTGCCCATTTAGAGACACTGTAGAAAAAATGGTGGCACAAATATGGCCGCTGCCATGCATATGGAGCCAGTGCAAATAGACATAAATGAGTCATTCAAAGATAATAAAAACATACTAGTTATTTTACTAAAGTTATTACTAACTAGAAACTGTTTTTTAATAATATATTACATTTTTCTGCCACTGCCCTTAGATTTTGTTACACACTGCATCTTTAAAACACCCTTAGTACGTTTAGTTTTCTCTGGTTTTATCACTTATTTTTTACCCTCCTCAGAGGTCCAGTCTGTTGTGATTGGTCAGCTGAATTCAAAGAACAGCTAAGAGCAGGCAGGTGCTCCTCCTTTGTTTGAGGTATGCAGGCGTTAGACAAAAGTGTTTTATGCAAGTGGGGCTATAAAAATGAAGCAAACTAGACATTTCAGTTAGTTAAAAAAAACCAAATTTTACTAAGAATTTTTGCATGTAGAAAAACAAAAGATAAAAAAACAGCCCAAAACTTGTGTCAGTGGTTAAGTTTTTACAGATGTTGAAAATCATCCCAATGTCTCCTGAGTTGGATTTGATATCCCATTCTGATTTAAATTAGGCTTAACAATCACAAATAAATTGAAGGCCTCATTTGAGTCTGCACCTTGGAAATGTTTGAGCATGTAGTAAGAAAATGATCCAAACCTCAGATTGGTTTGACCTCTGGTCATGTCTTTAATCAACCTCCAACACATCCCCCAAGTCACTTCTGGGAGGGCTTATTTTCAAAAGGTTGTGGAGCCACACAAGCCATCAGAGGCTACTGCTAACTTGCTAATAAAATCACTGGTGCTTGTTACGATCAGCTGGCTTTGAATTTTATTCAGATATACCCATCTCGTGTCACAAACCGCATAAACATGCCTTTGAGATCTACTTTAACAGAACACTAAAAATAGAGAATTTTCCTTTCGAAACCTGTGAGTCAGAGAACAGGTTGTTACCCTCCTAGAGAGTTTTGCCCTGATTGTGCTTATTTACAGCCCAGAACACACCCAGCATCTCTGCCCTGCCTCTTCTTGCTTTATCTTTCACTCCCGTTTCCTCTGTAGATCCCCTGAGGCTGTTTAAAGGGGATCTGTGACAGATTCTGCTGTGTGTGCATGTAGCACTGGTAGTTCTGGTAGTAATGACAGGCAGATGGGGTTACTTATCATCAGACAAGTTTCTATGAGCAAAGCACGCATCCTCTTCTCTCTCTCTTTCCCTCAATCTATGTATGTAATCTCTGCATCTATTTATCTTCATCTAAAAGATGCATCTGAATAATGATAGATAAAAGAAAATCCTCTTCTTTACTCCAAAGCTCTTTATGTTCTTTTGGTTTTCATTCGTTGTGCTTTGACCCTCTGCAGCCGCAGATATGTTGACATGTTAATGCACACATGGAATGTTTTCTGTTGGTTTCGTTATCATTGTTTACAGCGTTAATCAATCAATTTAATATTTTCCAACTGTTCTTTCGTTAGAAGACATTTAGGATTAAAATCATACTTGGTTGTAAAACTGTAAATTAATTAGTCTATATGAGAAGTTCCAGTGGGAAAGCATTTAAAGCAATTATGGGCTCATTAGGGAGTTCAAATTTAGCATGTGTTTGAATTTAAAGCACCACAATACTCTCTCTCAAGTATCAAACACACACACAAACACACAGAAAACCATACGAATAGGTCAAATCACCTTGACCGCAGCCATTCAGCAATCCATTTATGCATGACGCCAGAAAGACTACAGCAAGGCACAGTTTGTCTCGCAAACCGATGGGGAGAAAGAAAAGAAACAAAAAATAGAAGAAAAACAACAACCTAGAAACACACACCCACACATGGCCACGCCGCAGGGCTGCCACCGCTCCATTATTTTTCTGAAGTGGCTTTTCAATTCCATGGCTGATGCTTGAGGGAGTGCATGTATGTTTGAATGTGTGAGATTGTGTGATACTGTGATGGGTGTAGAGTGAGGGGGTGCTTGACAAAGATTGTGACATAAACCATTTATAGAGCTGCCCTAGCGTTTGTGTGTATGTGTGTGTATGTGTGTGTGAGAGTGTGCGATTGCTGTTGACATTGAATCCTCTGTTCAGGTTAGTTCAGTGCAGGGCTATGATGGGGTTTTTTAAAGGGGGGCATAAAGGAGACGAGAGGGAGAGAACTGATTAGAGTTGGGAGAAAAAAAATTAGGAGAGGAAATGATTTTGTGTATTTTGATCTGAGGAGAAATTTAAAAAGGAAAACATGTGCTCCATGTGGTTTATTTGCTTTAATTATAATCAGCAGCAGAATCTCTTTGGTTTAATTCATTAACATAATGTTCCATTTTTTCCATGAACGAAAAATGGTTTTTAATTTAAAATGTCTTTTTTTTCTAATATGAACTGTTGTGTCACCACATGCATGAAAGCAGCTTCAGGTATCATGAAGGTTCATTAACAGGCAACACTAAAACAGCTGATGAAAAATGCTTAGAAGAAACAGCATAAAGCAGCAAATTTGGATGAAAAACATTTGACACTCCCCAAAACTGGCTTGCAGCCTTTTCTTCAAACAAGTAAGGGCGAATAATTAGATGCAGGGCGGGATTAAGACAAAATTATCCAATTTTTCAACTTTGAATCAACTTGCTGCTGTTTAGGATTTACAATACAAAACATATCTGTTGGATATATTAAATCCAGCTGGATTAAAAAGAATTAAAGTGACAGGAAAAGAGGCAGAAGCCACGACTGAGGTTCTCCACCAGTTGACATTTTGTCATTCAAGCAGCAGTTAAGAGTCTAATTGATTACGGCGACCCCTATTTTCTAACTGCACTCTCTTCATTGATCCCGTTACTGCTGCTGCTGCTCAGCGCTCTCCAAGTGATTCTCCTAGTCATTACTGCCAAGAGAAGGACTGCTTCTGAGTGGCCCCTTAAAACGACTTTAATGCAAAACCTCAGTCAGCTCCTTGGAGATTCTTTGGAGGAGTGAAATGAGTCGATCCATTGAGAAAAACCTGTTGGTGCAGGTCTTTAAAGTACAGATTTTAAACCAAGAGGTAGTTCAACCAAAACTACAGTTAGATGCAGAGGAGGCCTCACATGTTCTGCTACTTTACCTTGAAATCAATTTCATGTGAGGTTACGGTACATTTGTGTCCTCTAGCAGAGGTCACAACCTCTACCTGCTGACTGTGTCTCCTTTCTTAAATTAAAAGACTGCATCACATTACATACAGTTCACGCACACATATACAAGTTGCAAACAAAGTGTTCATACCCACACACTGACACGCAGCACATCGTATTACCTGCATAAGGACAAAGCTATTGCAGTCGACGCAAAGAAACCCAATAGGCTTTTAACATTCATTTAGCCTAGACAGCAGGGCTTACGCTTACTATAGCTGTGCCAACTAGATCTGATAGCACAACAGGGATGAATCAGGACTGACTCTACATTACGGCCTACTGATTGCACTGTGGGGGAGAAATTACTCGAGGGAGGACGAGAGAGGTTTGCAGACAGAGAAGGATGGTAAAATGTGTGTCAAAAGGTGTTTAAAAAAAGGGACCTGGTATGGTGGTTTTGTTGTGGAGGAAGATCACGTCAACATGTGCTCCATTTAGCCAATAAAGACAACAACAAACAGTCCAAAGAGGTTAACAGTATTGTAAACTAGTAAACCATGTTGCTTTGATGGCCATGCTAGCTGGCTAGCTTCTCTCAGAGTCTCTCTGTACATCCTTGCCTACAGCAGGTCAAAATAGTAGTTTTCAGCAATGTGTTTTTTTCGGCTTACTGTCATCTAATCACCCAGATTTAAATATGCTTATTTCTCTCTTTGAAGAGCTGCCACATCTCGTTAGTTCCTGCTGCAACTTCCAAGCTGCTTCATGTGGCACAGACATCATCATATGAATAGATTTGGAAATGCAATGAAAAATACTGGTGTATGCTTGCAGCGCTGTACTGGAGAACCTGCCGAATTCAATTTAGCTTGGAGTTTACTGCCTGCCTCAGGCTAGGAGACAGAAAGGGAGGTGGGGGGAATTAATGACAGGGATGGAGAGGTAGAGACAGGTAAAGGTAGAGAGGAGATTGAGGGTAATCGAGAGAGATAAATGAACCTCTATAAATGTCGCTTGACTCAGTTGTGCTTCAGGTCGGGGCTGAATGATAAAACCAACATCCTTGTGTTTAATGGACTATTTTCATTTTTACTCCTTTACCAGATTAGGATGGAACATAAAAGTTGTGGTATATATGCATGTATGAGTCTTAGCTTTAGATTTTAGTTCCAATCAGCTTGCTTTTATTTACAAACGGGTGAATTAGAGGACAGGAGATTAAAGTGGGAGTTTAAAAACATAATCCACGATTAGGGCTGGACAATAATTCAATATTGATATATATTGCAATACACCTTTATTTAATAGCGGTAATATGATCTTTTGAACACATTTCCGATACTTCGATATACATACAGTATAAGATTATAGTGTTGAAGCCAGTCAGTGATTCAAGCCGGACAGAAGAGCCGCAACACATTGGCTACGTAAGTGATGACGTACACCACAAACAGGGAGCCCCACCAAGCCCAGCAGCAGTTGGCTGTGCTCAGCGTGAGGTAGAAGGCTAGGCTAGGCTAGGCTAGGCTCTACAAGTGAAGAGAAAGCAGACGAAATTGTTGATAAGAGAGGAAAGACTAACTCAATGGTACGGAAGTGGTTTGGCTCAGTGTCACAAACTTAGCGACTTTGTCCTTTTCGTTCACCCCCCTCTAGCAATTTTCTTTTTTAAGCGACTAGCAACAAATCTAGTGACTTTTTCTGGTAGTATTAGAGACTTTTGGAGACTGACGTAAACGAACGTAGTTTACTTTTCTCAATGAGGAGAAGAGACTGGCAGCCCCGCCTCCCTTGTCCAAACGCACTCATACGAGACTTGGTCTTCACCTCACGCAGCAGCTGCATCAGAGCAGGAGATCGGCTCTGTTTAATCACCATGCTGAAAATGAAACGTACAAAGCTGCTGCTGGCTGATCCCGCGCTGGCTTACCGTCAGATTTAACGTCATTTAACGAAGTGTGGACAATTAAATTTAAAAAGTGTTGACATGTTCCAGACTCCTAATTAAAAAACAAATTACACTTAATAAAATTTAACTAAAAAAAAAAGAAATTCTTGACTAAAGAATTTAGTTTTATTTTATTATGTTTTGCTGATCAGGAAACTGCATTTGAAGTATTTCCACTCATAGATTATGCTGAGTCAGAAGATGAAGCACCAATTGTTGCTCACTCTTTTTTTTCCATTTACATAATATATCTAGTGGATATACCTTGATTTTAATTGATCTTAATGCTCATCTTAAAGGACTCACATGTACTTTGGGGTACACAAGTTTCAATAAATTTGCTTAGGTCGAATCAATGTAAATTAGATGAGTATATGAAAATGGTGATGGGAGGTTCGATGTACAATGCAGTAGACGTCTGCTTTTGAGGTTTTTCATTGTATGCAACTTGCACTTGAAATCAATTCACATGACGAAAAAAGTTTCTAAAGATTTTTGCAGAAGGTTCAAAATTAGAAAAATGAACTGAAATGCAGGTCCCATCATATAAACTAAAATGTCTTAAAGTTTCTCTTATTAATAACACACAAGCTAAATATAGAATTATTTCCAGTAGGGCTGGGCGATTAATCGAATTTTAATCACAATTACAATCTGGGTTTTCAACGATCATAAAAATGAAATGGTCCGATTATTTTGCTCCTTCGCATTTTACTCTTGTGCTATTTTCAGTTGCAAATCGAGCGCCACTGTCATTGCAGAGCTGCGCTCTGCTGCAGACTCCTCCCACTGCCGCAGACTCCTCCCACAGTCCCAGCCTCAGTTAACACAGTGAACAACCCGGGATTTAAGAGACTCATCAACACTTTGGACAAACAGCATCACTGCCATCTCGTCACTATTTTAACCGTGTCTCTCCCTGCCCTGCATGATGAGTGTGGTGAGGGTGTTGTGAAGGACGTGGCTACAGTCCAATGTTTTGCCACCGCTACTGGCTTGTGGTCAAGCCGCACCATAGAGCCGTATGTGATGCGGATTTCAACGTGAAAACTTTCTCTAATTGTGTTAGATAATCGAGATCTCAATTTTAATTAAAATAATTGTGATTATCATTTTTCCCATCCCAGCCCTAATTTCCAGTCAATTTTAGCGCTTGCATTTAACTACTCTTAAGCTACTGCTGTGTAACATTCATGATGTGTGGCATTAGCTTAGAAAAAACCACACCCACACCAACTTCCTGCTACAAAGCAAGAACAAAATCGAGTTCATAAGTTACTTTACAGGCAAACCTGAACTCATCACTTGTGTTGAAAATAAAAACAAGATGTTATGAATCACCTCTGATTTACACATATTAAATTTATCAAGTTAATTAAGTCATCAGATCATTCCAGTTAATAGTAATCAGTTACTCAAGTTTTAAAAAGGTTAACTTTCGTTGAGGCAACAAGTTTGCATAGCTTGTTAAAGTAAAGCTTACTTGCTAGGTTTTAAGGTATAGTATTAAGAGTTGGGCAGTTTTTTTGTAGATACTAAAGAAATGGGAACAAAGTTTGTTTGCAACAAGCTGCAAGATATTATTTGTTCTTTTGTAAGCATTGTGACATATCATTGGTTCATCCCTTGAGGAAGGTGCCTAAATGAGCCATAGGTTTGTGTTAATTGGTTTAAAGAAAAGAGAAAAATTAAAATTTCTTCTAAAAAATGAAAACATCAAGTATAAATGGTGAATGGACCGTTCTCATATAGCACTTTTCTAGCTGCACTTTGATTCACACACACCCATTCACACAGCACTTCTGCTGCAACATGCTAAGTGCTTTCACTATCAGTCACATTCATACCCCAATAGACACATCGGGGTATGACACAAGGAGGCAAGATGGGGGTTCAGTGTCTTGCCGAAGGACACCTTGGCATGTAATCACAGGAAGCCCGGAATCAGTCCACCGACTTTCTTGTTGGCACTGAAATGTTCTGAGAATGAGTTAAAAAGCAGCCAATGTCCAAAAGACTGGTGGCAGCCTTTAAATGTTGACCTTAGGGTTAAACTTCAGTAACAAAACATGGCTAGCCCATTAGAAATGAGGAAGGACTGCTTCCCTTGCATCCAAATGACCCAGGTACAAAAGGTACAACGTACCTTTGCACTGATGAGCATTACCAACTCCACACAGTTGCCCAGCTTAGCCTTCTATTACTCAATCATATGGTGTCTCTTTCTTGCTGATTTATCAATTCCACAGGCTTTCAGTTGCTCTTAACATAAACAGCTAAGTCGTCGTGAGCCCAAAACACCATCAGATGTACAGTAACTTTCATAGCGAGTTACTTATGAAGTCCGCATGCGTTCCACGGACCCAGCTTAGAACAGAAATCCATATAATGTTTTTCAGCAGCCCTCCTCTCTTCCTCTCTATTGCTCTCCTTTTCTCTCCTCTCCCCAGTTGCCTTTTAAACTTGTCATTGGAGAGTGACCTGCATTATCTATCTCTCACTCGCTCTCCCCAGCTCTGTCTCTTTCTCTGTCTGAATGGAGATTTAGATAAGAGAGGTTTGAGCTGCAAGAGAGCGGCTGCTGAATACCAAGAGACCGACCGATAGAACAAGAGAGAGGCTGGAGCAGAGCAGGGAGCGAGGGCCAGGTTCATTGAGCTATTTGGACCTTGTTTCAGCAACACAGACTCAGGTTATTTATAAGAAGGGTGGAAGGGGCTCAGAGCTCAGCTTGACTGTCATCTGCAGATCATCTTGCTTGAAAAGGAGCATCACCTGTCTCTGCTGTTCATTATGCAAACAGGAGGATATTTATGAGCAGTGTGACTGCATTCAGCTGGATTTACTGAAGTCAATGTTCTTTTTTGTGTGTGAGCGTTGATCTCAATTCTGACTGTAGGTATAATGAGTGTAAATGTAGGACTTAGTAAGCTTGTACACTTGTAGCATGCAGTTTGAGCTTTTTGTCCCCATCTTTTTTTCTGTTTTACTGTTTCCTTGTGTATGTATGTTTCATGGTGTGTGTGGTAGGTGAGGAAGCTTCTTTTCATCTGTCAGATTCTGCATATGAAACATACACACACTCCATTTAAAATGTCCCCAAGGTGATCGATGAGGTGGTGATGGAAATGTCATCTGGTGCTAATACATTTATCATCGCTCATCCAGCTTCATGAATTTCTCCTTTTGGTTTTCAACCATTTTTTGCTCTTTTTCTATGAGACCCTTTTGAATGCAGTGATTCACAAGACTGAGTGTGCTGAGGAGGCACACTGAGCGTCTAGGCATCCAGCACTCTGACCGGACTCACTAATTAGTGGGTAAGACAATGATAGCCTGTTTTTACATGGAACCCATGTGATGAGGAGGTAAATAAGAAGCTAGGAAAGCCTGATATCTCAGACCAGTGCTTATTAAGAAAACAAAAACGCACATAACCACAAATCAATTACATGCTCTGTGCTAGGCACTTGGTAAATCACTTACGAGGAAGAAAGTAAGCGCATCTAGTGTAGTGTTTCATACTGGCTGAGCTAGGTTCCTGAAAATGACTTTTTTTCCTGTCTTAAAAAGTATACATTCAGAGCCATGGTGGAGCTGGTGTGTAGTATGTTATTGATCTCTGAAGGGAACTTCCAGTACTGTACAATAGTCTTGAAACACCTTTCATTTCTTAATATTTTATTTCTACAGAGCCAGACTTAAAGTGCCTAAAGGCCTTTTTTAAAGTGTTCTTTGGGCAGTTTTCCAGGCTTCTTGATGGTATTTCAGAGTTTCTCTTTTTGGGGATTTTTGGCTACTTTTTCACTTGCTTGCAGTCCAGAAATATATACAGCAAATAAACCAGCACATTTTGTACGGTTTATTATTTATCATAATGTAGGCTTTATATAGTTGTTTCTGACTTTTTATGATTAAGTGAGCTGCACATGTATTCCAGTGCCCTTTAAACCTGTATCCAAGCAAATAGCAAATATAGTCTTGAGTTATGAGCCTAAGCAGGATCTGGAAGTGATGTCCTCAGAAATTAAAGGAAAAAATCTAGCAAACATTTAAAAAGGACCTGAGAATTGCATTTTCCTTTCATTTGTTTCATACTGTAAATTGAAGCTTCATCAGAAAGAGTCTCCATGGAAGGCTGGCTCCTAAGAAGTCATTCTTAAGGAAAGGAAACATGGAGACATGGCTGAATGACACCAGCAGCAACAAGTCTTACAGAGTGAGAAATCTTCCCTCAGAGCCAGAACATCAACATTATTGAAGCAGTGTGGGATCATCTGGACAGAGAACACGAACATAAGACAGAAAACAGGAAGAGCTTTGGAAAGTCCTTCAAGACTTTTATAGTCATTACAAGAACGCAAGAGAAGTCCATAAAAAATATGGACTAACAAGCTTGTAAGAATGATACAAACTCTATGTTTTCGATACACTGTATTCATATTTATGTTTCCACATGTTTTTAATACATCACTCCACCTATTCACTGTTTTCAGGTATAAGAAATTAAACCAATTTCCTGCTGCTGCACCGAAGAGAATGAGATCACAGCAAGAAAACAGTGTCTGGCAGGGAAGAGTAGAAAAGATTAACTCCACATTATAATTAAATCATAAATGAGTCCTCAAATATACTGTATGTTAAACCTATAATCACAATCATGCGCTGAGAATGAGGGACATGGAGGCCAACTGCATGATTGTCATTCTGCACCCTTTGAATGTTCAGCCCGTCCTCTATTTGAAGGACTTTTTAATTACCAACTGAAAGCAAGTAATAATGGAAATCACAGATAAAAGCGGAATTTCTAGGTTAATTTTCCAGACATCAAGATGATATTTTACCCCAAATATATTATCGCTGTTTAGGAGTTTTTTTTTACATGAAGTGATGTCAGTAAGCAGCCACATTTGGATCTGATAGTATACTTTTCTTTTCCAGTCAGATTTGCGTTAGTTGGTGGTTTCATTTACTTCAAACATACTTTAAAGAGTAGCATTACACCGCTGTGTTACGATGCAGTTGAAAGATATCATTATATATTCATGTGTATTTGTGTGAACTGCTGGCTGAACTGCTATGTGAGTAAGAGACCGTGTCATAAAATAACAACCCATCTAAATGAAAATCATCGACAAGTGAGGGAAGTCATAACCGGGTGTGCGCCTACATACATAAGTGGGTCAACCATGCAGAACTGAATATGTAAAAAGTATATTTATTGTCTCTTCTGCCTTCTTCTCCTCCTCTTGCATTGACATCATCCATCATCCATCTTTTCCCTTGCTTTTCATCCCTCCACCCCAACCTGCCATTCCAATGACTGCCGCTCGTTTCTCTCTGTCTCTCTAAGTCAACATGTCAACGGCGATATATCTCTCCTCTCACTAACACACATCGCCATAATCTGTTTGTGTGAGCCCTCGCCGTGTGTGTGTGCTGCTGTCTTTGCATGTGAATGTACAGTAAAGTGAATGAGCAAATTTGATCTGCATGTTCAGTCGTTACATTGTTTTCATCCAAGTTTTTTATGCACATCAGCAGCATCTGTTTGTTGCATCATTTGCTTGTGCGGGGTTTGTATGACAGAAATGATATGCTTGTAGTTTCCTTGAAAACAGAAAGCTTGATTTAAGTTTAAGATAAACGTAGCATCATGTATGTGTTAATGTGTCTAGGTCTAGCAGGTTGTCTCCACCCTAACCCTATCTCTGGCTGCTGAGTGTTATAGACAAAATCAGGAAGTAATCGTACAGGCTGGAAGCAGGAGTTTTAAATAAAATGCAAGTCTGCTATTCCACCAGTTTCATGCTCATCCCTTTGGTTTTTACATACTCCTCTCAAATTAGGTTATTATAGTCTCACTACAGAGTATTATAATGAGGAAGCAGAGATTTTAACTTCCTTCTTTCATTTGTACATTACTAAAAGGCAAAAAGAGGAATTACCAGAATAATCGATTGTGAAGAAACAATAAATATTCTGAATGCAAATAACTTGCAACTTGTGTTAAAAAGAGCCGCAGGGGACAAATAAAAGCTTCTTACCTTAAATCAAAGTATGGAAATTGCAAAAGGTAAAGCTGGATGGATATAAAATTTGATTAAAGAGCCACGTTTTGTGTGTAAAGTATGAGAATAATGAGCTCCAATTTAGCCTGTGCTATCAGGATCTTTTGGTTTATCATGTGTAATAACCCAATAATCACCTCAGAAAGACAGTGGGAATTTAAAGACATCGGTTTCAAAAACATGAGTCCACCATCTTGTCATGGATGTTCAGATCAAACCCTCCTTTAAAAGGCATACGGCATCAGCGTGTCTGCAGGTCACCCCACACCTGTGCCTGCTGCTCTCCTTTTCTGCAGATATGGAGTTGAGCTGTTTAGTCCCCACAGCTCTCCTCAAAAGGCCTAAAAAGGTGCATCTGTATATTTGATGGTCTTACTTGTTAGTTACATGAAATATCCATCTAGGTCATTGCATGATAAGCAACTATCTGTCTAAAGATAATATGAAGTGAAATAAAATGAGTCTTCTCAAGAGACGATAGGCAATGGAACAAGAATAGGATTTTCATCTACTGGCTTATCTAACCACATGGAGATATTTCAGATCATCTGACAGCAATTGATGTCTAGAGTGAGTGTTGTAGGAGGAGCACTATTGTGGAAGCAGGACGTCTGAGCTTAAGGATGAGAGAAATAAACCAGCCAATCTCCAGTAAAAAAAAAAACAACTGCTTGCTTCTTGCACCTGCATCTCTTGTGCAGCGTTTTATTTTAGACTCAGCAATGAGTCAGTGAGGAGGCGAATGGAAGCGGAGGAGGAGGAGGAGGAGGAGGCGAGTATGAGGACGATGCTTGCCTGAAGATTAAATATATGAAAGGAACCGTGCACCAAAAATAAGTGAAATACTGTATATAAAAGAATTCCCTATAGTTCAGTCCAGCGGGGGGGTTATTTTAAAAGACTGGGGCTGAATTTAGATGGGTTGTAAAAAATTCCTGACCTGATGCCTGGCTCATGCCACAACTATGCCAAAAAAATGTGTTTGCCAATATGTCTAGGAGTATGGGTGTGTAAAACATGCAGGGAAATACAAGTGACGAATCAATGAGTGTGTGCACATGCATGGTCAATGCAAAGTATCACTTCAGGAGCTTCAAATACAGCAAAAGAAGTGCCTCTGTTTCCCTAGAACTGCAAATGCATGCTGGTGGATGAATAATACAGACACAGCTGGGAGCCATCAGTCCCTGCCAACCAGTGGGTGTTAGTGTGTATGTGTGTGTGTCCAGCTGTGCCCACAATGCTCAGCCTCAAAGCTGCTATCACATTTTTTTAAGCTAACAGTATCAAGCTCTCTCTTGGTGACATGAGACGTGATAATCACAGGTGTTTTAAGCTGCTTGCAATGAAAAGATAGCGCTGGTAAGGAAAACATTTATGCCCCAGGTCAGTCCTGCATTATAAGTCCTTCCTGATAATCATCTATTAACGTCATGATCGCACACAAAGGCTAAAATGCTTCTTAAACCTGGGTCAAGAATGTCTTAAGGCTCCTTGAATGAATAAAGGTCATGTGTTATACTGCTCCATAAAGAAGGGGGAGTTAGCTTTACCTGATTCTCCTGTCGCAGCAAAATGCTAGAAATCGCTGCTTGCCTTTAAACGACAGTGTAAAACTTGTCTCCTCTCCAGCTTTAGTGTTGAAAATCCAGTTGGCTGCTATCACGGAATAAATCTGAACATCTTTATTTTGAAACCACATGAAACACCAGATTTTAATCTGAGAGAGTGTAATGTGTTTGGATAGAGCTCAGATATGGAGGACTATAATCACAATAATTATTTTGGTCTCACTCCAGCTTTGGGCCTTTTAGCTAATGACTGGCACAACAGTAATGGCTAGATTTCAAGCAGTCTATTTTGCATCTGCACATGACATGTGTGTGCACATGTTGTGTGTGTTTGCATGTGCAGTTCGCATGCGTACACCATTTGCAAGCTGGTTGTAAAAATTCTGATTACTTTTGCAGTAATGGGCAACAACAGTGAAAAGTGATGCCTGTTTCTATCCTTAAACTACCTTGTTACTGTCAGCTGCAGTACATTCAAACCTGCTTTCTGAGGACAGCAGAATTTGTACAACAGCATATTGCAGTGAAAAAAATGTAACAAATTCCATTATTAAATGAAAGCTGAGCAAAAAAGCTGATGTTTTGCCTCTGGGTGCTTGTTATAAGCAAGTTGCAGTATAAGCAAGTGAAGTAGTGCAGCAAGGTATGGATCCATATGATAGCAGCTGATGAACTGAACAGTTCTATTAGGAAGCACAAAGCAGAACATAGATATTCATCACAGCCAAAAATGTTGTCATTTATAATAGTATTTTTCTAGGATCTCTCGAATTTTTATATTCTGAGATAAAACATTAAACTCGCAGGTGCTCTCTGTTCATCTTCAAAAAAATTCTAGAGAAGTGAATCATCAAAATAAATCTATACTAAACATCATCACTATGTGTTCATGCAGTAAAACATGTTCACATTAGATTGTTGGAAATGGCCTCGCGATCAATAGGCTTTCTTTCATGGATTTCACTTTCACACAAGAAACAATTCACGCTGCGGTCCTATTGACAGTATTGTCCCAGGATCCCTGGCAATATCACGGCATGGTAAAATCCATTTTCCCTTGCATAACGAGCTGTCATTTTCTGGGTGGAGTGATTTCAATCGGCTGTGCAAAGAAAGCAGGCAGATTTAGATGCAGAATAATAACTATTTAATTTTTTAGCGTGTGTCATTTTAAGTGTAGTTAAGACCAACGCTGTCTTCTTATTAATGACAAGTGCTGAATCAGCATATGCTGCTGAAGATACTCTTTTTTTAAGAAGCTGAAAGGAACCACTGTTCTCTGCATACAAAGCAGGTTCAGCCACAACATGATAATGATGATAGGATGATAATGACTGGTGTTATGCTTGAGGGGTATTACTAGCACCGAATAATGATGATTTGTTATGATGATCTGCTGATAATGATGGTGTTTGTGGCTCCATCATCATGTTGATGCTGAAATTTGATAAACTGCCGCCTTGCAAACAAGGCAACTCCTCCTTTTTAATTGATTAGATAACACAGTATTACGTTTAAAATTTCCCATGAAAGAAGTTGTATTAAGGTTAAATGAAAACAGAGTCAGCTGATTTCATGCATGCACCTACCAAGGCAGCAGGTCTTTATCTCAATGTATGAAGTTGAATACAAAATAAGTCATTTCTAGTTTGTTTGTTGGTTTTTTTTGTGTATGTGTGTTTTTTCCTCCTCTGTTATTTGCACTGATCTTTAGCTCTTGTGAAAAATAAAAAGATGAAGGGGTGTTTAATGACTGGAGAGCCTTAGTCCTCAGAGTTGTGTGATCTCCTGTTGCACATTTATGGATATAAGAAATATGGCTCTTTTATAAAGGCAGCTCTTGACCTTTTGATATTTAGCCATTACATCATTATAAAATATCTCCCTCACAACGCTTTTATTCGTCTACTCACTCATGAGCCATCACACCCACATAATTACTAGATGGAAAGGAGCAAACTTAAAACGTGTTGTTAGAATTATTTCTGCAGCTTTAAACCCTCATTCACCTGCTCAAGGCTCGCTCAAGTCACACATTTTCATTTCAGCAGCACACTGCTTCACACTCATGCAGGCAAGCTGCTCTGTGCAACATTTCAGCACCGTCATTGGACCTGAGCTGCTCCAGAGGGACCGAGCAGGGTTAAGTAGCTTGTCCAAGGGCTTCTCAGTAGTAGTTAGCAATGGAAGCAAGAGCAAGTTCTGTCCAGTTCCCACCCTGCTAACGCCATAAAACGGTCTGAAGATGTTATTGATACAAACAGTTAAGCAGGATTCATATGGATGCAATCTTGATGGTGGACAGGCCTAATGCTTAGAACTGCAGAGACAACACCTCACAAGATCACACATGATTAGTCAGATAACTTAATGGCTGGTGAATCTGCTGATACTTGAAAAAGATTAGCTGTTTTCAACTTTTACCACAACAAGCTACACTAGCTAACTGAAGCAAAAGACCCATAATTCAGTTAAGCAATGCAAGACATCATCACATTCAAACTGAAAGAAAAGCTAAACTCAAACACGTGAATCTGGCAGCTGCTTTACCCCCTTTTCCACCTACAGGCTGGGTATACTGACCCTAAAGGGTGGAGCTTGACAGACTGCAATCTGTTGATTGGTTGAAAAAAAATCATCACTTTTTGTGGGACTAAGAACAAAGTGGGAGTAGCATCATGCTCAACTATACTGTGGATTTTTTTTTTTTTAAAGCCACATACCAAGAAGAAAGAACACCATCCTCCTCCTGTGTTTCAGTGTTGCATTCTTCTTTGTTATACTTCAAGGTTGGTGTTGCACTATAACTTAGCTGACACATCGCTACCCAGGTTATACCCCACCTACTGGGTAAGAGTACAGTTGGCTGTGGAAATGCAACAGAGATTAGGATTTACCAAACCAAACTGAACTAAACCGTCCCATCCTGAGCTGGACCCTTGGTGAAAATGGAACTTTTGATTACAAATGTCCTCAAAAGCCCAGTTCCAATCTTGAGCCCAAATTCAAAAGAAACATAAAAGTTAGCTCATATTTGGTAGATGACAATGAAATATATAAACATGTATTGTTGTGTTTATCATACATGATACATACTAAGACATACTGTGTCATTATATGGGAAAAGCTTTGAGCAAAACCCTGTTGTAAATAATCTGATACTTGTTTTCTTCTCCCTGGTGGACACTTTTTGTACTACAGAAATTCTGACGTAACAGAATAAAATAGATTGTATTATAATAAACAGTAGGTAAATAGATATTGTTCATTTCATTGAAACATTATAAAGACTTCAGATTTAAAAAAATGAAAATGTTCTGTCCATTATTTCTGGGGTCAGGCATTTAATGGGTTAAATTAATTTGTCTGCTGTACTCGATATGTAATTAGTTATTTATAGATTCAAATATTCTGCTCTTAGCATAGCTGCATATAAATGGTTTAAGCAAACTATATGAGATTGCAATATAAATCAATAAATGTTGATTCTGAGCTGAAACTCTGATCTTTTATTTAAGCATAATGTTTCCACTGCATAAATTGTGCCTGTATATTTTATTTTATCTAAAAGTCTTAAAAAGCATAAACCAGCTACAGGCCAGTCAGCTTCACTTCAGTGTGAAAAGAGAATAGAAGTGGTGTGGTGAATACATGGATTGTAAATTTCTTTTATTTATAGTTAGCTCAGTCCAGTCAGCCATATAGCTACGGTCACGTTTTGTCTAAAGCAAGTAAAATGCAGGTCATTTCCACTGGATTACAAACCGTGAAATTCTTAAATCTGCAGTATATCTCCTAGGATGCTGTCAGCTTTTGTTGATGTAGTGGTATAGACTAGGGAATATCAGACAATTTTATGTGTATTTAATGGTTTTAGGAGGGTCATATGTAAAGATACAATCACTGAAATTTTCATAGAAGATGATTTTGGATTATATCCTGTCTCAAGAGGATTATTCCATATTTTATCCTATTGTCTGTTTTTCATTGGATTACAGTCATACGAGGTTATCAGTACAGCTGCGACTTGGTGTGCATGTGATTTAATGTGTTTGAACTCCTTTCTTGTTTTAAATGGTGTTTCTCGCATGTGAATAACAGTATACTCTCTCTCTCTCTCTCTCCATCTCCTGTTTCTTTCAGGCTGACCTGTGTCACAGTGTAGGAAGGAAAATCTCCATCTTATCCACCACTGTGATGAGCCATAAGGTATGTTCTGCCTTTCGTGTGTGTGTGTTTGTTGAATCAAAAGGCATTGAAGTGGCATTGACGCAGTGCACTCACTAACCTGCTCAGCCTTTTATTAACAAGCCACCTTCACATTCTTTATTCTTTTTCTTTCCTTCTTCGTCTTTCATAAAGACATTTCCTGTTTTTGCTCGGGTCCCTGTTAATAATGAGCTCTGTCCGTCTCGGCTTATAGAAAATTATTCAGGAATGTTTAGCTCTCGTTTGCCTACAGCGCCTAGTTAAATAAGACTTGTAAAAATGCAGATTTAATGTGATGTCATGCCTGAAAATATAGCTCACAATGCATTTGCCCTCTGGTCACATGTTTCCAAAGTCACAGAATTTTGCACCTCGCATCTCCCACACCAAGCATTTTTCTATCTGCCTAGAATAAGTTGAATAGATTAAAAGGCAGATCTAATCGATCCTGAGGGTGCTTATCTGTGGCCGGCAGGCTGACGAGCCGATTTCAGAGCCACATTGTCTAATCCTTCAACTGCAGGCTGCAAACTGAGGAAAAAGACAAATGTGTACTCGCATAAAGACTCACATACAGTAGATCAGACAAGGACAATAATAAACCAGCCACTGAATATTCCAGTCCAAAAGATCTGTTGGGTTGTTGCATCACTGAAGATGGCAGGCAAGAAGATCATTACACAGATTCATTGCCATATTTAGAAATAAAGATTATGATTATGTACACTAGGATTAACAATTTTATAAAAGAACTTAAAGATATAAAGGACTCAGCAATTCAGCAAATGTAAACAAACCTACTGTTATTGCGTTTCCCAATATGATGTCAATGCTGTAACATAATTTGCACTGGCAGCAAATATTAAGTAAAGTATGTAATCATATAATATGTCAGCACTGAGTTAAATCAATGAACTGGTCTTGAGATTTAACCGTTGTTGAATTCTTAACAGCAGCAGCGACTGCACAGCTCTGCCAAAGATAAATAAAAAGAAAATCCTGCATCCAGATCTGGACTGAAGATAAAAAAAAAAGAAAGAAATAACTACTCTTAGTGAGTACTAATGATTTTATCAAATATTTGTGGAAATAAACTAGACTGAACCATCTCTACCACTTGGTTTATGTATATAATGCCAAAAACATGTGTCATATTTTAATTACTGTTTTTGCACCATTTCATTATTGTTACTATTTTATTAACTGAAATCTCAACCATCTGTTAAAAAACATCGATTCTTATTATTATTGTAAAGAGGAAACTTATCTGTCCTGCATTTTTCCTAATGCAAACATTAAAGGGGGCAAACTCATAGCAGAAAAAGTAGCACCGAAGCAATTCTAGGTGGTATTTAGGACCCTCAAATCAAAGATGTTGAAAAACTTCTTACAATTGTGCATACACTGTTTACCTGTCACTTCCATATTGCTTGACATTTACATAGCTTTAATTTATGGTGAAATGCACAACCAACACTCCAAACAACCCCAGGATTCACAAGCCACCACAATAATGCAAAGATATAAATAAAAGCAAGGCTATCATTACAAAGCCCTGATTGTTCTGAATTCATTGGCACCAGGTTATCATCCACAGTTGGTACCATGTGCAACAAAGATTCTGAGGATAGGAGTGTACTATCTAGCATGTTCTACTTAAACTAGTTAAAACTTGACCTGACCTTCAGCTCCACTGTGCTGCTAACCTCTAAAGGTGGTCTCTGTCAGCGGTTTAGGTGAGGATGATGCAGCTGTGGATTAAATTGGTGTTTAAAAATGTGACACAATAAATAATGAAGTAACGGAGTAAGAACATGCTGGACAATGAAGAGTAGGTTGCATCCACTTGTGATTTGATAAAACTCAATCATGGTGAAACTGTTTATGTGAAAGTACAAATCAAAAAACTTCACAAGACTGAACAAAAATGGTTATTCTGTCTTCTTTTTCATCTATATACATGTCTGCTTCATTTATATAAGTAATCCTGGCTTGCAGAGAGGCCTGTGTGGCTCTATCAGACACAGGGCTCACACTTCTGCCGGGGCAGCGTGCCTTCCCTCACATCTCTTGATGCAGCTGGCAACATATTGTGATTGTTAGTTTCAAAAGGGTTTAGCTGTGCGGTGGTCTGATTGGATGTTTAACCTTTTGACCTCCACCGGGGGATAAGAGCTGATATCCCATAATAAGACACATTCATCCAGATGACCTCCTTAGTCACTGGGAGAACTTAGGAGCAGGAAAGCTGAGAAAGAGATTCAGCATTTGTGTCTGTGTCCATCTTTGTGATAGGAAGAGAAATAGAAAAGGAACAAAAGAGCTTATCTGAGCAATTCTCAGGTCATCCCATGTCTCTGTCTCTCTCTTGCAATTACTGTGTATCTCAACCTCCCTCTGCTTTAGATTAGTGCCTTCCTCTTTGGACCTATTGCTACTAAAAGAAAACAACAGATTTATTGCCCTGAACGTGTTAAATAGGCAGCCCTAGGCAAGGTTTCTGAGTATTTTCATTCTGTACCAATTTTAGAGACAGCAGGAGGAAGACATAGGGAGTAACATCTATTTCCTCTCCATCAACTTGTTTTGTTTTCCTGATAGTTTCTAACTACAATGAATTTCAGCTCTCAGGTAGTTAAGCCACAGAACACAAAGGTTTGAGGCTTCGTAGAAGCACACTTGTGGGACAGAGCCGCAAACTTGAATGCAAACTCATTCACACATTAGTTCCAGGCTCTTTTCAAGATCTAGCCCTCATTTTTTAAAAGTGTAAGTCAATTTCAGACCAAAAGCTCTCTTTGTCACAGCTATGTTTACACACAGATCACGTATTTGGTACATTTCGTAAACTCTGAGTCTAATTCTACATGCATTAACTTCAGAAAATATAATGCTTACAACTGCATCATTGCACATGAATCGTGTAGCTGCAGAGTAATGATTGCAAAATTGGATATTGAAGTGAGAATTCCCCTGAAACTATGTTGTGCTTCTTCCAGAGGTTTCAAAAAGCTGACTAAAAAACTGTTTTCGGATCTAATGATTTGATCTGCTGTGTGTAATACACTTGAGCCTCAAGAAGTGAATTAATCGGGTCATGATTGCTCTTCTCAGCATTTGTTCCTCATTACATGTGCATTTATTCTGAGTGCTGCGAGTTCTGGAGGAACTTGATTATCACTGATTGTGTGGCCACTTTTGAGTGACAACAAACTGTAGAGAGGCAAATGCCTGGGTACATAGTTAATAAAGAGCAAAAAGCTACTTAAAATTCATTTAGGGATATTTACTAATTTACTAATTTAAAGAAGACGAAATGTGCTCAAATGAATGCTTTTACAATTAAAGCAGACACATTTAACCTTTGTTGAATGATGCAGTGTTTGTTAAAAACATCAGAAATTACATTTTCAATACCTCCTGAACATAGATGCAACAGTAAATGTAAAGACAATGTACAAAAAATGCAAAGTGCAGCAGTTTCCCTTTACAGCTTTAACACAGAAAACCAGAGGAAGTTGCAACACAGCGCTGATAAGCCTCACTCTGCAAGGTAGAGTGGCAAAGCGCTTTTAAAACTCATTAACTATCAGGATCATATATCTTTAAAAATGTGGCACTGATGAGTGTCTGGGAGGACAGATAAGGAGCAGGAATTAGGGAAGAGACATTTTTTTTCCCCCCATAGGGATTTACACAAACACACGCAGAGTTTCAACGTCCTCTACCAGTATTGATTATCCAGCTGTCTGACTGATTTAGAGCTAGATATAGAAAAGCAAACATCAATAAAATACTGTGGATAACCCAAGAAGACTTTAAAGACACATCCATTCCCACCTTCACACAAACAGCCAGCATGAACTTTAATACTTTGCTCAGATAGTTTGTAATGTCAGGAAATAGTATGTAGGCAACCTCCAAAAAGGCTCCCAGAAATCAAAATAATAAGTCTTAAAATGAACATAAAAAAAACCAACTTCCAACTTAAATAAAGTTGATTTGATGATGAACTAAATTAACGTGATCTAATTATGTTTAAAAATGTATTAATCTTACTTTGGTTCAATAAGTCAGACCAACTTAATTCTTAAAAGAAAATAATAAACAACTCCCCCACTTGCACATGTAAGCAAGTTAACATTGCGTAACCAGCCTACATGAAAACAACAAGCAACTGTGAACAAATATCACTGAAAATAAAACTGGGGATGATTTTGTTAATTTAATTTAACTTTCATCTAAACAGGTGACAACAGATTTTGTTAAAAAATTGATAATTGAGGTTTTGCTTGATAATTTGAGATCTCACGTGATCGTGCGATCTTCTGTCTCATGAGCACACGACCGCAGTTTGACTAAATTAAGTCATTTAGACATGTTATTTCAACATGACAAATCTAACAAGTAATAATGCATGTTTGATGCATATTGTTGCAAATTAGCAACAAACCATGTTTTTTTAAATGAATAATTTATTTAGTTTTATTTATAATAATTTATTTAGTCTATATGATTCATTATTTATTTAATTATTGTTGCCCTTTTATCATTTAATTGAAGTTTATTTTATTCCAGTGTTTTTTTTTAAACTGTATTTATTGTTTTTATACAATCTGAATAAAGGAGTTGATTTGTTTAGGTTCATTCTAAACATGCATGATTTAATCACTTTCACCCTGAAAAGGTGAAATTATTTTTTCAAATAATATCTTAAGATATAGCGTTATTCCCATATCGATGGCCAAGTCCTAGGACTTTTTAAAGAGATGTAACGTTTAGTGGCGAAAAACTCAATTACGTCAGTTTTTTGTTTGAGACATTTTCAGTAAAACTAACATGTACAGTATCCTCAACAAATATCTTAAATCAACTTGATTTACTCATGACAAAAGCCAAAACATAAGCTATTTATGTATAAGAGAATTATTTCATTGTAGTAAATTCAAAGACTTGATATTTCTACTTTTTTATTATTACCGTATTTTCCGCACTATAAGGCGCACCTAAAAGCTTTAAATTTTCTCAAAAACGGACAGTGCGTCTTATAATCCGGTGCGCCGTATATATGGATCAATGCTGAGCCGCTACTACGGGAAGCAGCCGCCGACTCCATTTTCTCCTGTAGAAGAAGTGGCGCGCGGTGCACGCTGGGGCTTTATGACTGTGCGAAGCGTGCATTTTCATTTGTGTGCATGTAAAGACCCCAAAATGACGAGACACGCTTATAACACAGAGTTCAAACTCAAGGCTAATGTTTGATTTAAAGTAACGTATCAGACTGTTTCTTTTACGTGTTTGCTGAATGAGGAAAAGTTCCCCTCCACT
>JBAMHW010000018.1:25893666-25916251 GCA_037177495.1 Rhadinocentrus ornatus | reverse complement strand
TCTTCCCTTTTTTTCTTTTTTCGTTGTTTTCTTTTTCCTTTTTGTTCTTTTTCTCCTTCCCCCCTCCCTCCTCCCCCCCCCCCTCCCCCCCCCCCCCTCACCCCTGTCTCGGATAAAATTAACTTGACAGTAGGATCAAAATGTGAACATGAACATGACGTGTTAATGTCTCCTATAGCTTCACTTGTTTCATCACATTCATATCTTAGCTTATAAACTCTCTCCTCATGAAACATACGAGAAGAGTGAGAGAAAAAAAGAAAGAGTCAGTCCAAGGCTTTGCGTCTGCTGCAGAGTAGCTCAGGGATTTGTTTCGGAGAGTAGGGGTGGATTTTTACAGTAACAGAAAATCTCATTTTAAACCTCCCATGACCCTCTTTCCCATCCTTGCGTAAACTTTGAAAAAAATATAGCATATCTGTTTCAAATGGTGCATAGGGTAACAGAGGGGTCCAGAGGCTACAGTTTGGTCTTAACATTAATTTTTTGTATGTTTGTGGAGTCCTTTAGTCCATCTCCTCAATTAGGAAGAGACAAACTGTAAATCAGTCTGGATAATAACACTTTCAGCTTGTCCAAAACTCCAAATCTATATGAACATGAAAACAAAATGTAATGAAAAAAAGTCACATTTTACAGTTTACTTAAGTTTTATGTTGCTCACCTTCAGCTTGTCCATTAGCATCATGACTAGAGATGTCACAGTTATAGTCTTGCAACAATTACTGTCAGAGAAGTAAATGCAATGTTTTGATTTTCACAGTTATCACATGTTAATTTCACAGCACTATAAATATGCAAAGCCACATATGCACTTAGTTTTGGGTCTAAGTTTAATTAATTCTATTTTATGATGCTAAAATGATTGAATACTATAGCAACAAAGTAAAGTAAACAAAATTTTTATTCCAATAAAATCCCCTCTGCTCTGAAAACAATAGATTTGGGGAGGTTCTTCCTCTAAGCTACATTATTTAAATGGTTTTGAACATTTCTTTGGAACCTAAGCTTTAAAACACAAGAAGAAAAATAAAAAGAAACTTTCTAGCTTTTGACTTCTAGCTGCCTAAACATAAATAATACAGTAACACCGAAAATGAATACACATACTGACGTCTAAAAAGCTACCTCAGTCATGTTTGAACAGCAAAACTGTCAAAAAAGGTATTTATTTGTTTTGCACCTGTACAACGTAAAGATTAGTAAATGCAACATAACTCGTCGCGGTGCGCTGTGAGCCCAACATAGTATAGATGACATTTAACGTCAATGTTACATCAGTTAAACATCAACCTCATGTAATCCAGTTCCTGTGCATTTACCTTAACTTTGGGGTCCATAGCTGGTTGGCTTTCCTGCACGTGGTGAAACATGTTAGATACGTTTTTATGACATGCTTTACAGGCTGGTGAGCCATCCCACATAATGACGCTTTGATCTCTTTTCTATACCAAAGAAATCCAACAAAGATCCATGCAAATCTGATAAGCTGATATGTTTCGGATATAATCCTAAATGAAACGTGATGATATTAAAGGATCTTTATAATTAATTTATTGTGGCCTTCAGCTCTGTGATTAATCTGATGGACTCCAAGTTTTTTTAAAGATCAAGGAATGACAAGCAAAACACCCTTGATGTGTTCAATTATGAATTATCACAGGGAAAATTATGTTTTCCCCAAATTTTGTCATATGAAACATCAAATATAGTGCTCTAAAAACTGGGCCAAAATGACAACCAAAATGACATCCAGAGAGACAAACAGAGAGGGAAAATTTCAGCAGAGAAAGAAAGAAATGAGAATCAAGTCTGTTTTCTTTCCTATATACTTCAAGCATTTACCAAAGTTATTTTAATGGCTGCTGTTGGAGGTTTGGCTCAGCGAGGACAAAAGTAAAGAGAGAAGTCCAGAGAGAAAAAGACACCAACAGAGAGAACAAAAAAGGAAAGAAAGAGGATGGATAGATGGTGTAAGAAGACATAGAAGTGTAGTCTGTTTCTTGTTGTCTAATGGGAACAAGCAAAGAAGTCTGCAGCATTTCAGAAATGGAGGCAAACTGCGCTTAAAGAAAGCAAAGTTGTACAAATTACTTTTTTTTTTTTTTTAAATACTGGGTATTTTGTCTCCAGGTCTTTGTGAATCAATCAATTCCAAAAATAAAAATAAAAACATACACAGCTCATCAGCTTTCTTAATATTTTTATTGTTTTTTGTGGATTCATTTGACGAGTAAAGTTTTGGCTGAACATGACAGTCAGAGAAAAGCAAAAAGAAGAAGGAAAGCAATACTTCCCATTAAACATTTATTTACCTGCTCAGACAAACTTTACCTCCTCACACAGATTGCTTGTTAGGAATCACACGTTCAACACTGTGATGGATTTTTGGTGCAAAGTAAAACAAATACAACAAAAGAAGAATATTAAAGAGTTGATTCCAACTTGTCGAATTTATCAGTGTTTTCATGTCAAACACAAGAAAAAAATTATTATTTTTTTTATAATGCGCTCCCCTGCACAAGTTGACAGTCACATGCAAACATTTTTAAGGACACATATTCACACTCGAGTGGGGAGTTGTGATTATTGATAATCAAAAACACATGCAGTCTTGCTGTTGAGCCCGTGGAGCATATCCCACATTTTTTTAAACCCCACTTCTCTGATCTCTGTCCGACACCCCCTCACACACTCACACAGTATGTATTCAGCTACCATCTAATGTTAGCCAGTGAATCACAGTAGTCTACTCGAACACTTGACTCAAGGATTTTCAGCGTCGCTTTGAACCCAAGGGAATAGTGTGGGTACGCACACACATGCACGGATATACTGTTCACTATTTAAATGTGACTCTTGAGTCATGTATGCAGAGAGAGGAAGTTGTCTGGCCAAAAGGCATTCTCACCCTGGGGAGTCATTATCACTGTCTGTTTCAGAGCCACATTTTCTGCCTCTGCCTCGCTCTGCGTTGCTTTTTCAACCTTTAGAAATGTAAGAAAACACAAACACATACTGAGGCTTGCCTTGTTAGAGAATTTAAGCATAAGAAGTAGCATTATAAAGGGCTGTGGAGTGGATCACTGCATACAGGCTATGTCACATTTTTGTTCTTGGACATGAACTCAGCTTTATTCTCTTTAGTGCAATGCCCTCACAACCAACAGATTCAATTTTTCCACTGCTTTAGTGCGGCAGATGCTGTCCTGCCTTTCACCTTCATTAGTTAAAGCTGTCATTTGTTAGTTAAACCAGAGCCGCATGAATATACAAGCATGACAATGCTAACGAAAAACAAGGTCGATTTGGGGTGACAATGTATATTTATTCATATGTATAAAACATTTAAAATTATAATAAATTGTTTAATAAATCAATAAAAAATCTTACACAATCTTACAAAATCTATCTAAAGGGAAACTAGGCTAAATTAGTTAATAAATAAAAATGAGTCTTATTTTTATTATCTAAACTAGAGGGAAAGAAAATAATTTCAGAGCTGTTCTCACTGAATGCGACAGTGGGGTCATTTATGTGTCATCAAGCAAGTCGCCCACTAACAAACTCACAGTCACGCTGAGTTCATCCGAGCTGTCACTCTGCACACTCCCATCAATCTTTTACTTTACCGTTATTGTTTTTTATTTGTTGGACTTGACAGATTTGACAGATTTTTAGAGGAATAACAGATGACCTGTAGCAGGGAATCGGTCTACTGGGGAAAGCTATTTATTTTGGACACTTTAATTTTACTTGTTAAGTAAAACTGACGCTTAATTTGACACAGCAATGACAGTTTGAAGGCCTGTTAATAGATTGTCTATAGCAGGTGTGAGCTCCGTGAACAAGTGCACACCAGAGTTTGTAATTGTCTTCCCGTTTTGCTGTTATTTTTAAGACTACTTTGAAGGTTTTGCTCATCTTCTGTCCAATTAGGAAAACATAGTCAGACAACTTTCAAAAACCAGGTCATAGTGAATTTAGCTTTTTAGAATTGTCATATTTTTTTCTTTTTCTTTTTTTTTTTTTTTTGCTTTTAATATGCATTTGCTTCTCTGCTTTAATTTGCAGAAAAAGTCTTTTCCTTAAGGTAATTACAGTCTTATCCCCAATAAGTTGCATTAAGCAGACACTTTGCTGAAGCAGTGCCAAAGAAGTACCTTGAAGGCTAAGATAAATCAATGACAATACAATCACACACACATACACATCTGCAAACAGATATATGCATCAATCAGAGGACCCGGGAATAATTGGACAGATGATGAGCTGGTAAGGGAGTAACTGTCAACACTCCCGGGTTGGCTGGTCATGTGATCAACAGGAACTGATGAGTCTCGAGGGAGCGTTCTTATCTACTTAAGATTAAAGCCCATTTGTCTACACATTTACTCTTTCTCTTTTTTTTTTCCTGTTTGCAAAGAACAGCTAATGTAGAGGATAAACTCCAAAGACTGAGGTAGCAAAAAATAAACTATTGTTCTGAGAGTTAGCATGGGATATTGTTCACACATTTTGTTGTTGAGGGGTTTTGAGTTATTAACAGCTCTAGTGCAATCATTTTAAAGTCTAGCAGGGCTTAAGTAGCAAAGTAAGGACGCAGTGTACCAGCCTCGGAACCAAATAAATATAGGAGCTCATGTTTCATTTACTCTGTCAGAATATGTTTGGCCTCCTCTGCTTATAAACACATTCTCACCCTTTCTTGGGCGGGCTGCACCAATCAAAACCATTTAACCAATACTGAGTGGGTCTTATTCTATAAGATCGAACAGGCAATAACAAACGCAGCTCAGAGCTGCTGTACACATTTTAGTGCTCTGATTTGGCCACTGACAAGGCCCTGCTAACAAAAGCTGAGCTGAAAGTAATGCAGAATATGGTGGAATTTATTTTGGAGGACATGCAATTATAACCACTCAGGAAAGTATTGGTGTCTTTTTTTTTTTTTAACACACATTCGTACAATATTCTCTTTCCATAACTGCAACTATGTTGCATGTCCAGTAATATCAGAGTAAGGGTAACAGAACTGTAACCTACTCGTCATACAGTCAGAATTCATTAAATGGTGGAGCCCGCAAATTGATTGACCGATAATTTATTTTGAATATGATTAAAAAATAATCATAATCGACAGACGTTTTGCCGATTAAACACCTATATATTCTTAATTTATCATAAAATAGTAAATATTGTCAAGTGTCGGAGACATACGGAATGGTGTCGTTGTGCGGTTTGTCCACTAGATGGAGCTCTGACTCGATTCAATCCTCTCAGTCCTCACCTCTGTCAGTAAGTACAGCTGTAGCTAGAGCCAAGCGGCACCACAGGGGTGGGCAGAGCTGAGCTTGACAACAGGTACATTTATAACGACGTTGTGAAATTAAGAAAGAATTAAAAATTTGTCCAGTTTCAGTTTAACTCTGCTATGTGTCAGAATAGTTGCCCGTGATTCGTTGCGTCAGCCAGATTTTTCATTTACGTTGTATTGCTAAAGTTGTGCTAAGCTAGCTTAAGTTACTCCCTGTGTTAAAAAATTTTGTTGGCAATAACATCGCTGTGGCCATCCCAACCTAGCATAGCGTTAGTTGACAGCTTAAAAGCAAGTAAGTAACTGCAGAAATAACCCAAGTGTCCAAAATTTTAGAGAGGACAGAACGAGCGATTATCACTCGTCAGCTGAGTGTTGAGACTCATTTAATGAGGAGCGATGTGAACTCAGAGAGGAGGGGAAAGGTTAAAATGATGAACATTACTCCCTATCTTCAGCAACTGTCATGATGTCCTGTCATTTCTAGTTTTACTTTGTCAGAAAATACTATATAACATGACTCAAGCTGTAACAGCTAACAGTAACATAAGTCCCAGACTATTTGTTACCATTATATGTTTAAAATGCAACTCTGTTAAAGATGATGTGTTTTAACATCTGAGAAAATCAACTCTGGTTTTAATCTTGCTTGATATGAGTCATGATTTTTTTTCAGCCAAATATCAGAATCGGCATCAAAACAATCATATCGGTCGGGCTTTATTAAATGCCATTTGTTTGAAATTCCCTGGAAATCAGCCTCAAAAGCAAGCGACAGACATTTTCTGTTGTTACACACCAGTACAGGTATTGTGGTATACCAGTACACACAGACCAGGCATCACCAACTCCTTCCCTGTTTTAACACACCTGACTCAAATTAATTGGTCACCAACAGGCTGGTGCAGAAATTGACAACGAGCTGTTGGATGACAATTTAATTTGAATCGGGACCTAAAAAAAAACACCTAAAGCCTGCAGGACATTGTCCCAAGAGGTCCGGAATTGGTGATCCATGACTTAGACCAATTAAACCAAATAATGTTAGCTGTCTAAACAAAGCAAGTTTTCATAAAAAAACAACACACACACACACACGGGTCAGCTTTTAAACCAAACAGTAAATCCTATGACCTGTCCACAGAGGCTCAGTTCCACTTCCATCTTGGCAATATTGGATTAATTCATTTGTCGCCCCTGATACTTTTACAGGTTCAATAATTGCCAATGCTTTTCATAAAGACTGAATTCAATGCATTGCAATCACATTGAGCATGCACAAATCAAAATGTCTCCAATTTCTATAGAATAGCTCCAAAGATACTTTGAATCATCAACTTAAATAAACTCTGCACAGTTAGAAATTGAGGAGGAGTCTGAGGAGCATAAAATATTTTACTTGAATGCATTTGATAGAGCTGTAAATAGACTAACACGGTGACCTGCTGTCACGAACTGCCTCCTCTGCAATGAATCTGTCCATATCTAATTGAATTAAAGCTAATGGGCTTACAGACAACATTGTCTGTCCAATTAGTGCATTGTCCTAATTAACCTGACATGTTGCTGATAAGCCAGTTCTCAACTCAGTTTGTGATGTTTTCATGAACGTTGGTGCACGATATAAGGTTATTTAACTATAAGCATTTTGTTTTTACCTTGTCACTGACCAAGTTACTTTCTTGTCTGCTCTGTTTCAGGCTCTTTGACTGGAAATCAGAAGGAGGAAACACAATTTTGTGGCAAGAAGACAGAAAAGTTGCGAAGCAAATCTGTGATTAGTATCTGAAGAGCATCTACAGGCCTCATCTGAACAAATGTACTAGGAGGGTCTCAATCAACATTTTGTTAAGAAAACACAGGATACCGCCTCAGTGGGAGCAGAGCTCCACTGAGAGGAACCAGAAAGCCAGAGGCAGAGAGAAGTACACGGTTGCTCAGGCTGAGCAAGATGGCGATGCTAATAATGAAGCGGCAGAGCTTTGGGTTGCTGAGGGCTCTACTGGTGTTGTTGGGAGTTTCTCTGCTCTGTAGCGTTGCATTTGGAACCAGGAAAGGAAACACTTCCTTGGATCACAGGCGTCACAGACACAGACATCCAGGTAGGACCAAACACCATGTTTTCCTTATCAGATATCACACACAAAAATCCTGGCTGTTTATTAATACAAACCATATATTGACAAAAATAATATTTTCCCTTTTCATTTCCAACCTAGCAAAGCAACACATACATTTTCTCCTGAATTACATCACTCACTCTCAACATCTTCCAGCTGTTTGCTAACCAGGTGTGGTTTTTTTTTATAGATTGACTTAGCTGTTTATTTTCCTGCTGAGCCCTCTTCATTTACAGATGTTTAAACATGTCGGCTCCTCAGTGAAAACACAGACTACACCTGCCACTGAGCATTTGCACTACAACAAACGAGGTTAAGTGCCTTGCTAAAAACCACCTGAAACATAATTTTAAGTGTGTGTTGATCATGAAAAACCACCCACATTATACCAGCTGGGATTTTAACCATTCATCTACAACAGGCCGCTTGTCATGAAGTCACTGCTTTCCACCTACTTTTTAGTTAATAATAATAGTAATGTCAGAGAATAAAGTGCTGTTTTAATTCATTCATTCCACAAAGTGTGAACCAAATCAAGCTTTTCATTTGTCCTCTAATTCAAGTTTTTGCATCACAGCCCTTAAAACTGTGCTTGACCCTCCAGAATCTGTATTTAGATATAAAAGTTGTTGTTATTGACCTGCATTGCTGATTTTTTTCTCTCTTTTTTTAAATAATTTTAGGTCATTTATCACTGCACAGACACAAACAGAGGACAGGGAAGGAAGGGCAGGTTCTCCACAGGTCCAAACGTGGTTGGGTGTGGAATCAGTTCTTTGTCATCGAGGAGTATACTGGGCCAGACCCGGTTCTAGTGGGCAGAGTAAGTCTTTTTTTTTTTTCCCCTAATTTTTTCTTAACAAAGAATTAGTCTGTGAATAGAGGTTTAATTAAAAGCCACAGCACCCTCCATTTACAGTCATGGTGTGGGTCGAGCTAGCTGCCAAAAAGATTTAAATGTGCTTTTCACATTTATCAAGAAGTGAGGAAAAGATGCGAGAGGTCACCGTGACATTCTGGTGGAGATGATTGGTGGTTCTCTTCTGTAACAACATCATTACTCACACTGAGCAGTGGCTTTCATAGCAAACAACAAATGATATTTGCAATGCATCTTATTTCTTAGTCAAGGAAAGAAATATGATGATATGATGTCTGTGTAATATAGAACTTTCCTACCATGGTTAACTCTTTCAGCTCTTCAGTTTGTGGATTTCAGCAAAGTTCTTAGCCATCTACCTGCATACAATGTGTCGTCTAATTCTTTTCTCATCTCTTTAGCTCCACTCTGATGTAGACTCAGGCAATGGTAACATCAAGTACATCCTATCTGGCGAAGGTGCAGGAACCATCTTTGTTATTGATGACAAGACAGGCAACATCCATGCCACAAAAACCCTGGACCGTGAGGAACAAGCCCAGTACACCTTAACAGCCCAGGCTGTGGCCAGAGACACTAATAAACCTCTGGAGCCTCCATCAGAGTTCATAGTGAAAGTTCAGGACATCAATGATAATCCACCAGAGTTTCTACATGGGCCATACTACGCTAGAGTCCCTGAGATGTCCAATGTTGGTGAGTAATGAGAGGAAAGAATCAGAGAACAGGAGGGAGGCTGAGTTCGGTGATAAGGAAAGAGCAAAGTTTGGTTAAAAGCTTAAGATGTCAAAGTCGGTTGAGACTTTGACATCTTAAACGAGGGAATGCAACTCACAACTCGATAACTATACTCTGATGTTATTCATTAACATGCATTGGTGTTTATTCTAAAGTGAGAAAGTTGTCTATATTAGCATGACCCCAGTTAAGAATAGAATCAAGCATTGTATAAATGTTCTGTTTTAGCTCTTTATTAAGGTACCCAGCAGATTTAATTTCTTTTCACAGAAATTGGTTAAAATATTATTTTAAAAAGTTCCTCTTTTTAACATAGAAAAAAACTCCACTTAATGCTGACTGGCAGATGAAGTCGCTGATGGAGTTCATCTGTAGTGTTGTTTGTCTGTTAAACAGCCTTTCATGCATTATTAATAATCACTGAGATTTCCAAACAGAAGGTGTGACAAATAATACCAGAAAGAGCATTTAGCTGACACATATAGCTCTTGAAGAACTGTTTTGTTATTTGTTTTTATAAATTGTATATGGACTGTGTTCATAAAAGAAAATCTACAAAACTGTAAGGAAGCAATAGGTTGTCATGGCCGAGGGCTCCTGTTGTTTCCTTTTAGTCGCTTTACTTTGCGCTTCTGATCCAGAAGATTTTCTCTCTGAATATCGTGTGGTCTTGGAGAGATTTCAACCCCTGAAGGTATCACCTGAAATGAATGGCACTAGCAGTGGTGTTTGTTGAAACCACAAAACCCTAAGACATTCCCTCTCTCAATCTTCTTAAAAAAACAAAGAATTTAGGAAAAGAAGACTTTTTTAATTAGTTCTGTTTACATTTGTTGGTAAGGAAGGGGCTGTGATTTGCCATCAGACACAAACGCTAACATGAAACAGAAAGAAAACCTTTAATTTGACTAAGTTCTCTCATTGAGCTAAGGGCTAGAACAGACAGAAATGGCAACTGCTTTTAAATTAGATTGCTTGTTAATGTACCTTAGACACTTTAGGCAGCTTCAACCTATAGACCATGTCTGAATGAAACCAGGGTGTGCAGGATATGTGCAGGATAGCTAAAATTGGAGTAACGGGATCTTGTCTACTTGTACTATAGTGAAAAATCAGGCAGCAGCATTTTGTACCAGCTGCAAGCGAGCAATGGCTGACTCCAGAAATATGAGCAATGTCAAGGTCAAGATGAGAGCTTATGAAGGCATGAATCACTTGTGTTTGGGCAAAAACAGCTTAATCTCAGATAACTTCCTCAACAGAAAAAACTAAAACTGGATGTCACAACTGCACTGACATGGGTATCAAGTTTGGCTTGGGTCCAATTTTAAACCTAGATTTGTAATTCTAGATTTCTCATAATGGCCCAAAGGTGAAAAGTTAGAGCAGTGGGTCCTGCTAGTGCTGATGGGTCTGAGCAACATGACTTCAGTCTTATTCTGGTTCAAATCCAAATCCATACTCATGTAACATCATTTCCAACCAGAAATAAATTCCCTATTATGTTACAATGATACGACTACCAGCAGCAAGCCAAGTCAAATCAAGTTTATTTTTCTTGCTTTGGTATTTATGTGTTAGTTTTTTTACTTAAATCCAGCAACAATATCTATTTACACATTAGCTTTAATTACAAATCCAGTTTTTTATTGTCTGATTATGAGCATTTAAAATAATTGTTGACTTATTATTTAGTCTTGAGGAACTTTTACAGTACATTTTAATATGGATGTCTCAGAGGTCTATAATGTTGCAGTATTTTTGAGCAAAAAACAAAAAACTTAAAAGAAAAAAAAAGAATTAATCAAACAAAAAGACTCATACTAATTAATCTACAGTCGTGGCAGTGATTACTAGCAAGTTCCATGTCTAGTTTCCTGCCTGTGCTGCCTTTCTTTATTAAGGATTTGCAGATATAAAACTGATTCTTTAGGAAAACCACATAGATAAAATAAAAGGGCCATATTTGACATAGGGATTTATTATAAAATAATTATAAATTAAATTATTTCCCACTAATGTAGGTGTAAGTCAACTAACTAGGTCATGTTTAGTTAACAGAAAGATACTGTAAGGTGAAAACAAACATTTTTTGGACGATAAGAACCCTAACCCTAAAGCTCTGTGAAGTGCATGGGTCTTGAGCTAAAACAGATTTATTTATTAGAATTTGAAAGGTTTTGATAGACTTGTTTAAGTCTGAACATGGATTAAATGTGTTTTTTAATAAAATATTAAAGCAGGAAATTTCAGACTGGATATTTCCACTAGACTATGATGAAATGTGAAGAAATAAGAGTGTAGCTCAGTTTTCTAGGATTGGTTAAGAGAAGACAGGATGTTTCTTATTCCTGTCCAGCCGGTGCAGGCAGGTGAGTCGGCACACTTTTTGAAACCACCTTGTTTGTCAAACTGTTCTTGAACCGAATCACTCAGGTAGTCTCCTCCTGACTTGCCTGTCTTGTCTGTCCTGTAGGTACGTCAGTGATCCAGGTGACAGCTACAGATGCAGATGACCCCACCTACGGCAACAGTGCCAGACTGGTGTACAGCATACTGCAAGGACAGCCATACTTCTCAGTGGAGCCTCAAACAGGTGAGGCTCAATACAAAATCCTGCTTTGGGTTCATAATCATTTATAACACAACTAAACTGACATCTACTACTCCATCCATCTGCACCACGGCTAAACACCATGAGACAAGTGTGAACAAGTAAAACTCACACCTCCAGCTAATTCATGTTAACAGCCATGCATATTTTTGGATTACATAGCATAGGCAGACAGGCACACGGCAAAGTCCCAAATAAAAAAGAATAATACATTTTAAACACGATTTAGTATCATAATACTGTACACAACGTCAATAACCTAACTGCTTCTTGCAAACCACAAACTAAAAACATATTTCTTGATGCAATATTTCCTTCTTTTACCACTTTCTTAATGCAAAAAGCTGCAAACTCCCTGCTGCAGGGATCATGAATAGAACATCCTTTCCAATGAAATTGCTATGGATAAGAAGGCATGTGTGTAAAAACAAAAAAAAGAAAAAAAGAAGTCTCTAGAGGCTGTTCAGCTGGGTCCCTGCAAAGCATAGGCCTAATATTTGGGTTTGCATTAAGAGAAGAAATTAGATGCAAGGAGAGAGGTTAGTGCACAGAGCTATGTTAGGTCAGAGGGAGCAAGAAAGAACTTCCAGCAAGAAGTTAGGGGAGAAAAATTGGTTTAGAAGGAATGAGCTGATGGAAAGAGAGTGGTTGGGACACAGAGAGACCAGAGAGATTTGAGCAGAGTAAATCTGGCTAATCAAACTGGTGTTGGGTATTTGACTGGCTCAAATCCATAGCTCACATTTCTAATTGGTTTGGAGATTATCAGCTTTTCATGCTGTCACACACATATATGCACACGCACTTGGCATAATATGACAGCGGAAAGCCTCCGCGACACTGCAGCCAGACATGCAAAGAAAGAGAAAGAGAGAGATGGAAAGAGTGGCGGGTGATGATTAAAACAGACAGAAAAGATTACTGGGGCTTGAAAAAGATGAAAATAAGACTTCAGAAACTACGGTTCATATTTATGAAGAATTAAAAATGATATTTTTCTTTCAAATGAAAAATTACTAAATAAATAGTGTATAAATTAGAAGAAATGATTTAAATATAATATTTAATCGTGACTTAGTAAATAGTACATTGAAACCTGTATTATGCTGTGTAAGAGTAATACGAACAAAAGGAAATGATCGGGACACTGTTAATTCAATTTCTTGCAATGTAACTTGACTTACAAGAAACACAGCATCTAACATGATATCTACGCAGGTCTGATGCATGCTTTATTCTGCAGAAAGCTTTGCAAACAGCAGCTCTGCTGGACAACATATGTTCAGTACTGTCATATAGTAGATCTATGTTGATAGCAAGATATCTGTGACTGAGAAGTATCAGCCAACAATAAAGCTGAACTGACCATGCTTGTGCGCAATTAATTGATAATAAATACAACAAAATGCATAAAGTGTATTAATATCTGTCTATTGAAGTGCTTAAACTCATATTTGTCTATATTGGGTTGTTTGAAATCACAGCAACTAGACACCAAAATGAATTTGCACCCGTCTGTTCACGTGCACCAACTTAGCTGAGGTCATGGATCCCTGGATGGTCTGAGTTATGGTTATACTGCTTCCTCCTTAGCCATAGCCAGAAGCTGAAATGTGGCCTGTGCAGAGCTGTGGTGTTGGGGTTTATAACTGATGTTAATCTCAACAACACTGGGTCAATAAAATAAAAAATAAAAAAAGAAGAAGAAAAAACAATTTAACATTATCAGTTGGTTGCTGCAAATCTCAGCTAATCTCAAGAAATGTAAACTGCTCACAGTGAAATGTCCCAGCTGTAGTGCAAAATAAAATGTCTATTGTACTGGAAAAGGAAAAGAAAACATTAAAGGTGATCAGCTATCAGTAAATCAGTCAGCTCTATAAAGGCAATTTTTTCATAAAGGTTGGATGGAGGGTTTGTAAATCTGTATAAACACCATGATTTTGCAGAAATTATTCCAATTATCTCAAATAATAACAGTCAACTACTATATAAGTGCAACAAACTGTCTTTATAAATGCCAAGTCATCCCCAGCAAAAACAGGAATCCATCTTCTCAGGTATAATTCGCACTGCGTTGCCAAACATGGACCGTGAGGCACGCCAGGAGTATGATGTCGTCATCCAGGCCAAAGACATGGGCGGTCACATGGGTGGACTTTCAGGGACCACAGAGGTTCAAATCACCCTCACAGACGTCAACGACAACCCTCCAAAGTTCCCACAGAGTGAGTCAACATCTATACTGTGTTTATCTCTCTATAACATCTACTGTCTGTCTCTGGCTCTGGTGTGACATTTATATCAGTGGTGTGAAGTTGTCAGACCTTTTACTAAACGACACATTGGCCATTTTACAGATTGTCTGGACCTCCAGCCTACAGCTTCCCGTCCTTTTTGTACATCATATGTCTTGTGGATATATGTCAACACATATCATCATTCTGTGATGTGTGAATGAAGCAGAAAACATGCAACTCATTTGTAACATGAACTAGATACTAGTCCAATTTCTGTATATATAAAAACAGACAACTTGCAAAACTATTTTTTTAATTTTTAGGTTACATTTGACATTGATTTCACTTTTCTGTCTTCTTCCATTTCCAGTCTTTGCCATCTAGAGTGCTCTGCTTCTGCTCTTTTTTTTTCCTTTTCCTTGTACTCCCTCCTCTCCTGTATGGCTGAGCAGAGGGACTCCTGGCAGAGATTCAGCCAAGTAGCTGCAGGAATGGATGGAAAGACGATAGAGAGAGAAAAGAAGAGATGAGGGATCAGGATTTAGCCTGTGGAGAAGCTGAATAGGGGAGAAAAGAGAGAAACATGAGCAGAAGCACTGAGGGAACAAATGCAAAAGACACGGAGATGCAGAGAAAGAGTCTGTCAAAACCATCACTCCAGATGACAGTATTTCATTGTGTTGCATTGCGAAGCTAAAATCTGATCCTGTGGGCCACAACAAATGGACTCCTTTTTTTTTCTGTATTCAGAATACGAGTTCTTTGAAGCTTCCATTTTGACATATCTGCATTTTTTATGGTGCCATGTTTTTCTAACACAATGACAGATAGCACAAACTTGAAACATGTGCTAAAACCAAGTCAGCTTGAGACTTGATCTTTGAGTGGTTGATGGATGAAAGCTGGCTTCGAAGAATTTAGTGGCAAAATTCCAAACAAAGGTAGCTGTCTGCAGTTTTTCATGCTACTTCATTACTTTGGATAACCTTCTGACCATTTAAGCTTCTTCTGACCTCCCCAGCAGCAAACACAGTGTTGTATCAACCATGAAACATTGTGCTTATCAGACCTTATCAGAGCCTAGTTCTTTAGCAGCAAGTGGAAATGATGAGAACCAGGCACAGGCTCAAAAAGAAGGATGCTACTGCTGTTGTCTGACATGTTGCTCTGGTTAAAAATGGACATGAAATGCAGTTTCTGAAAAGCAGACATGTTTTTGTGGGGTTGGGTCTCTAACAGCAGCTTAACCCTCTATCACTTGTACGATATTAGATTTAAATCATGATGAAAATAAGATAAGATTACCAAAAAGTATGTTTTAAAACCAAACATAATCAGGCATATCTGTTTAAAAAGTTCTTCCCTGCGTAACATCTAAATAATGGCTGTGCATTGCTGGCATTTTTCATCTGTGATGCAAGCAAGTACACCACAGCAATATGCTGTAGAAGTGGACACCCTTGTTAAAAAAATAAGTAGAAGCCGCACAACCACCTGTGAGAAAAGTCTCCCAGATGGTGTGAATGAGGACAGTGATTATTAATTTAGTAGTTGGGCAGAATAAGAGGGCAGAGACAGGAAAAGATGGAAAATGATAAGCAAGAGAAGAAATAAAAACAGATAGATGACCTAGACTCCATCATCATGTCACATTTTAGTTTACATGATATGGCCAAGGTTTCTGAGTTATGGTGCTAATATCATAGCCAAAGTGTTGCTCAGATATGTTCAGAATGAGAGATACAGGGTGCTTTATTCACAGACAAGCTGAAAACATTGCATGCCTCCAGTTATGGTTGCTGCTGTCACTAAGGCATAATAAAGAAGAAACTAACAGAGAAAATAACAAAACAGACACAAAAATAATGCATATGCTGCCACACCTAGACTCGATTACGCGTTCAGGAAGATTTTCAGTTTTCATTCGCTCTAAGGCGGCTTCGCTTTATTTCTCATTGGCTTTCTGTCCGTGAAATTCTCTCCCTTTCACCTCATTATCAAACAGCTTTCATTTGCCGTCCTGAAAATCCATCACAGTCTAGACCAGAGTTAGGAGCTGAAGCGGCAAAGAATGAAAGGAAAGTAAGATAGCTCCTCAGACTTCAGTCTCTATTAGGCTGTAATGACAGATGTTTGCATTAAATACTGTTAATATATGTTAGCAACAGTGCATTAAAGCTAACTCCTCATTCCTGATTAAACACAAACAGGGAAGAACAGAGTAGATCATAAAATTCAATTTCAGATGGTCATCATCTTCTGGTTGATGTACATAAACATACCTCTATTGGAACATTGCATTTACCTTCAGTGGCTTAGAGGATTGCTATCACAGATCCATCTGTCTTCATAAAGCACACCAGAGCAATCAGTTAAAAATACCTGACATGACTTCATCTGTCACTTTTCAGTAGATTTTCTCCCAGGTGTAAGTAATAAGTCATTTGGTGTAAAGAACAAATAAGGAAAAAAAGGCAGCAAATATAGCTTAATTTTAATTAAGTTAATTAAATGAATTAATCTTTATCTTTCTGTGGTAAGTAAAAATGTTTTGTAAAAGTCAGTTTATGCTTCGTAAATTAATATACCAGCAACTTCATCATGTGATGAACATTTTGGTGGAGAGGTATCTGCTTTCACTTGATAAACATTTACTATGGTAGAAACAATATTTATAACTTATTGGTTCAGTTTGCAACTTACATAGCTTATGTCAACCCCGCGAAGGATGTGTGTGAGAAATATACAATATTCTAAAGCCAAGTAGTTCAGGGCGGCGTGGCTCAGTGGGTAGAGTAGTTGTCTTGTAGCCTGAAGGTTGCCGGTTTGGCCCTCGGCCTGTCGAGCTCATGTCGAGCTATTCTATTCTACAGTCATTTGGCAGACACTTTTATCCAAAGCAACTTACATCTGAGAGTAAGAACAACACAAGCAAGAATTCAAACAGGGTGCGAGATCATAATTAAATAGTAGTCAGACTGCTGTGAGTCGAGTTGTCGAGCTAATGTCCAGGTGTCTCTGAGCAAGACACCGAATCCCAAATTGCTCCTGATGGTGGTTGAGCACCTTTCATGGCAGCTTCCGCCAAAAGTGTGTGAATGTGTGTGTGAATGGGTGAATGTGATGTATAATAGAAAGAAATAATTCATTCCAGGTACAGTAAAGCGCTACATAAATACACACCATTAACCATAGTTTAGCTTGAAAAACACGAATCAAACAATTAGAAAAGTAAAATCCATGTGTAGCGCAGCTGTTGCAATCATCGTATTATTTAAAACCTTGATAAATGGGTAAAATCCAAAAGCAGTGTGTTAAAAAATATGGACCCTGTTTATTTCATCAATATGGACTGATAAAAACTGTGTTAACTCCCAACAAAAAGTAAACTCTGCATGGTCTTCGGCCATGTTCTGCATCACAGCCCAGTCTTCGAAGAACCACTTTAATGCAAATGCAGCGGTGCATCCGAAAACACGTCAGTCAGTCGGTTTGTGTCATTAATAGTTTTTTGTTTTGTTCAGGAAGATGGAGTGGTTGTCCTACAGCTGGGAGGTTGCTTAGTCGATCCCCAACATTCCCAATTCACTTTACCAAAGTCACTTTGTAAAGTGACTGGACCGCACTATGCCTAATACGGTGTGAAGTAGCACTTATTGACACAAAGTCAAGCTAAAAAGGAGATGCATATAAGGTAGACTTATCACAAATATGACCCACAATTTTAATTAGTTTTATTAGTTCTCCTCCACCTGCTCCCTTTCTTTGAGGATCTGCAACACAAAGAGTACATTTATGAAAGAAACTAGTGAGTTTCTTTCTCTATAATGTTAACTTTCTTATAGAAATCACAAACTTTTTTCTGTAATGACCCCTTGATGAAACAAACATCATCTTCCTCTGTGTGTGTTTTTTTAATGTAAATGTGCATTTCCTGTATGGTATGTTCTTTTTTGCCTGCAGCCAGGTACGCCAAGCTGCCCGTGTGTTCTGTCATACAATGTTTAACTCAACCACCAGAAGCCACTGAAGTTAAGCTACTTAGGAAAAGCAAGAATCTGACAGGAGCAGAGCGGGAGGAAAAGGGCAAAGGGTTGGGGGGGGGGAGCATAAAATGAGCTTTCACCCAGAATGGGACAGAGAAGAGGGGAGACAGACATGAGAGAAATAGGGCAATACGGGGAGGAGAGTTGAGGATGACTGAAGAGATTTGCAGGGATGGAGACGGGAGAAGCAAATGAGAGACGAAGAGGGCGGGAAAGGCGTTAGAGTAAGAGAGTCACACGGCATGAGGAAGAATTTTAAAGGCAGGTACAGAGATGGAGATGGATAGGAGGGATTTGGTGAGGATCGATGGAGATGCAGCGAAGAAAAAGTAAAGAGCTGGAGGGTAGCAGGGGGTATTTCAGCTGGATGGGTCCAGTCTTGTGAATCCCTCTCCAGTTCCACTTGCAATTGCTCAGACACCACGTGACTAAATGAATTTCATGATTCAGGGGATTGCTACACCTGGATGAGCTGGATAAGCATGCTAATGGTGCGCAGCTCATAAAATTATGACTTAGCACTCTGCACAATGCAGAAATCCTGGAGCGAGAGGAGGCGAGGAATAGCAGAGGAGGAAGAAAGAAAAACAACAGAACTGGGAAGATGCACAGAGTTGGATGGAGTTGGAAATTGCATTGTGACAAAAGGAGGAGGGGCAGATGAAAAATTTGATGAAATGAGGAGAAATAGCTTGGGGAGGTTTAAAGGAGGAGATGGAAAGAATAGATGAGAAATGGAAAAAAAAGAAGGGATAAAAGAGGAGAGAGTAAGTAGACATATGGTCCTACTGCTCATATTTTCAAAACCAGGTGTCTACACTTTTACCCACTCACACACACCTGACACTATGGGAGATATTAATATCCTTTGGGCCATATGAGACAGATGGTATAGTTCATGTTAATCCCTTGCTGCCCTCCAAACTGACCCTGCCTCAGACCGTAAACACAGCGGCAGCCGGCCAGAAATTCTCCAAAGACTTTAAGAGTGCTGAATACCAAAGCACGCTTAGACCAGAAGTTGACACTGCTATCACCAACCAGCCAAGCAAAGCCAAGTAAATGTTGCTCTTGTTTTTCTCCAGGTGTGTATTCCATGTCTGTGTCAGAGGATAAAGTGCCAGGAGAGGAGGTGGGCCGTCTTAAGGCTAAAGACCCTGATCTAGGAGACAACGGACTGGTGAACTATCGCTTAATAGATGGAGATGGACTGGGTGTTTTTGAACTGACGACCAACTCGGAGACAAGAGAGGCTGTTATTAAACTGAAGAAGGTAAGAAATGATGGAAGGTGTTGTGTTTTGGGGAGGAGGGTAAATATTCCTCTATGCATGGAAAACTATGATCCAGTTTGGGGCTTTGAAACTTAAAGCAGGCACAGTTTGGTGGCTTTTAGACCATTTCTCACTACACACAAATGCATGCTGTTGTCGAAACAATGAAGAAGAGTATAGGATGAAGCATTTACCATACCAAGCTATGGTTAAAAACAAAGCCATTTGCTTCATCTGCTGACCAGCCTGGCATCCATTGGTCATTGATCAACATCTTTAGACAGGTGTTTTAAACTCTGTCTAACTGACAACCTTTCCTTTGATGCCATTAAAGAGGTCATATTCAGAGTAGGGCTGCAACTAATGACTATTCTGATAGTCGATTAGTCACCGACTATTAAAACGACTAGTCGACCAATCGGATTATGTATCTCATAATTATTAAATGGCTCTTATTTCACTTTAGCTTTTAAATCTTGCATGAGGTTGTTATGTAATTCCGACGTTCCTCCTCTTTAAATGTTCGAGCATTGCGGACTTACTTCCTTGGTACGCAAGGTCAGCTTTACAAATATGACATGTATTTAATTTATTTTGTAAGTTTAACGTGAAGTTATCCCAGACTTTTGACATCCTCTGCCGCCGTTATGTTCCCTGGTCGGCCGCCATATTTTTCCCCTGGCGGACTTTATTGCGCATGTCAACTCAGCAGAGATAGTAAAAGAAGACAACAGCTGTATCCGAGTGTGCGCCCTGCTCCCTACATAGTGCCCTATATAGGGGTCACGCCATTTTGTACAGGTGTCCGAATGTCCAGAGAGAAAAAAGTACGGCACTCAAAATTAACCACAATGCATCGTCAAAAGTAGTGAGCATAGATGGTCACTAGACAGGTCAATACAGACCACAATGCATTGCGAGCAGAAGCTCAACATGCCGCAAAAAATATTTTTTTATTGAATAGATATGCAACAAAGAATAAAATATAACATAAGGAATAAAAATTAAAAAATTAAAAAATAACTTTGTATTGGATTTGGAATGACATCTTGACACGCGTTGTGGTTTCCGTGGTGACGGCTGGTAGTCACGTGGTCTGCGGCGAGGGAAAAATAGGCAGCTTCATATCCGAATCGCCAAGAGAATAAGTGCACTATGTAGTGAGCGAGGGGTTATGGAGTAGGGTGGCCATTTGGACACAGCCCCAGTCTCACTCTGTAGTTTTCTATCTTTGCGCATGTGCAACTCTCAGCAGAGATAGTAAAAGAAGACGATGTCTCACTCTGTAGGTTTTTTCTTTGCCGACAATAGTCAACAGGTAAATTCGTTGTTGACTATTTTTATTGTTGCCATTGTTATTTTAATCTTTGCAGCCCTAGTTCAGAAGCTGTTTAAAGATAAATAAATCCTCATCTGAGTCCCAAAATATTTGTATTATAGAAACCTGAATAAGACGTTATAAGCTAAATGGCTTCATCACATACTTCAGTTTTCTTTATCGAACCATCCACTTCAACTTTATTATGTTCTTCTCATTTTCCCACTTCATATGCCTTACTGAAGTCAGAAAATGAGTGCTTTTAGCCAAGCTGCTGGTGAGGTATTTTTCATTGTCATATATTGACCTCTTAAGATAACAAAGTTCAACAGGGAATGAAAGTAACTGGAGATGTTTTTACCTTGATCATACCAAGTCAAGTACATAAACACTGAGTTGTAAGAGTTTCTGACATGGGCTGAAGCTCTGTGCTTTCACAACAAGCCCTTATGGAAACTATCAGCCACTTTCTCATATTGCCAGCTCAGAAATTTAGACGAGACTACATTTTCCGAAAGACAAAGCTGACCCAAACTTGCAATCATATGCTTGTGGTCATGTATTGTTCTATGGAAGAAAAAGAAGGGGCAAAAAAAGAAGAAAATAAAGTCATGCTGTAAGGTAATAAAATGTGAAATAGGAATATTCTTGTGAAACTTTTGCTTCTTTTTGAGTTCAGTGTGTATGCACATGTAACTGAACCACAAGTCTGCACGGTGACACATAGTGTGGCATGATCACACTGTTCTAACATGCAGACACAACCAGTGATTAATTCATTCACTCACTGCAGCCTAAAACACACACACTGCTTTTTATTTCTGCCGCATAGGCATACGCACACAGAGACACATTGTTGTAAGTGTGGCTGCAGGTCGGGATTTTGAGTTGAATCCTCCAGTGAGCAATGATAGCCTGCTTTTTCCTCCCAGGGTTTCTGACCTCTGAGTCTCCCAGTTAAAATGTAATAGCATTTAGAGCCACACAATCAATGTGAAGGAAATTAGAATTAAATTACATCAAATTATCTTCCTTGTAATGGTCATTCTAGAAATTAAAAGGAAAAGTTAAGTTAATCACAGACTTGCTTCTTAAACCAAATCCATTCTGCAAAACACTTCACAGTGATCATTATACATTTTCATGATGTTTAATGGAATTTGTGGTTAGCTGCATTTCCTGTCCAGACATCAATGAAGCTTATCAAAGAGCAGCCAGCCTTAACCCACAGTTTGTTCTCCCTAATGCCATGGGAAAATCACTGGCTAAAATAATCAAATCAACTCTTTATTCTCTTTGTGAACAATTCTTTGGCACTCAAAACTGAAAAAGGCATTGAGACTGGCAGGGCAGGGGAGGGCAGGTCATTAAGACCATTAGTCTTCTTCTTTTTTGCCCTAGAGCTAGACAGGTAACTAACAAACTACACATATGCGAACTGTAGAAGAGTGTGGCCACTGTGGAGATCTGGAATCCACATGTACAAGTGTTAATCTCATCCGCTTGAAATACATAAACCTCTGGAGGACCCCTCAAAGTGGTTGGAACATGCTGCCTGCATGTACTGATCACCAAAACAAGGCTGTCCAACCAAAGTAACGGCAGAGGTTGATTCCACTCGAATGAGGCTCTGTCTTATGTGCTTTTGTTTGAGAAAGCAAAATATGTGTTAGAATCTTATGTTCAACCAAGTTTCTCTGCAATGTTCAACACTCTCTATCATGACATGACGTATTAATTTTCATACATCTGTAGTGTTTTAAGAAGCTCAAAGGATGTTTCTGCTGTATTGCCTCTAGTTTAATAATGATTCATCTTGAATCTGAACATGTGCTTGACCAGTGCAGTGACCTCAAAAACAGCTTGACAAATCTATATTAATAAAAAGAAATTAGTGTTTTCAAAAACAGTTAAAGACATGAATACTAATAAATATTCTGTATATTTCCTCCCTGAGCCGCCACTCCTCCCTGAGCCGCCACCTTAACGTGGTGGAGGAGTTTGTGCGTCCCGACGATCCTAGCGGCTATGTTGTCGGG
>JBAMHW010000018.1:25860975-25872230 GCA_037177495.1 Rhadinocentrus ornatus | reverse complement strand
GCTGGAGCCTATCCCAGCAGTGTTTCAGGTGAAGGCAGGGTACACCCTGGACAGGTCACCAGTCCATCGCAGGGCAAAGGACTTAAGCATTCTAACTAATTTGATATGCTATCCAAATTGTGTAAATGCCAAATATGCTTATACTTTGACTCTCTCAAATGCTGTCATGGTAATATCTGAGTGAAGCAAGCATAAAAATGTCACTTTACATGACACACTGCTATCCCGTGAAAAATATAGTCGCATCATATTGTCTGGACTAACCCTGTACTTTAATTTTTTATCATGATGAATGTATCCCAAGGCTCAATTTTCCAGGGTTTATGACAAAATAAATACTGTAACTATGTGACAAATGACCTCCCGTTAGAGTATCATGTACAATTTTGAGGTAAAATGCAACAATTTGTCACTTAGCTTGTTTCCACACAGCAGCTACTGCGCACAGCATATCAGCATTGTGGATAATAATACAAAATCATGATTCAGCAGCTTGAGGAAAGGCAGACTGGAAGTAAAATACAAATCATCCAAAGTGGCATTTTTTTATACTCATAAATGTCCTTTCTCTCTCAGCCCACACTCTCCAGCTGAGCTTTCCTAAGCATCTGGAGCAGAGTTACATATACAGAAGCCTGTGGGAGTAAAAGCCTAACAGATACTTGACATTGCATAAAAAACATAAATGCATCAAATCTAAACGAAGCTTCAGCTCAATTAGCAACTTCTAGAAGTATGTCCTCAATGTTGTTTACCTCAGTTTTATATTTTCTTTTCTAAATGTGACCCTATTACTGCTTTATCTCAGTTTCTGTTTTTTTTATTTTGTCTGACCACTCAGCATACCTTCACAGATGCAGTTTTCTTCTCTCACTTTTCCTCTTTCATCCTCCTCCTCTCTGTCCATGCGTCTCTGCCTCTCACTTCTCACTCCTCTGTTAAGATAATTACAGTTCATTCTGTGTCAGTGTGTAGGGGGGATTCCAGCCTGGATGAAGCCTGATTAGTTTTTAATCATGAAGTGGCACTTGAGTAAACAGGGAAATATTCTCCCCGTCACTCCAGAGAGGAGACATGTTAGTGTGTGTGTGAAATACTTTGTGTACAAGGTGGATGGATGTCCTTGGGTGCACTACAAACAGACAGACAGTAAGTTAATTAACCAGCCACGCAACCAATCAGTAATGTAGTTATTCATTTAGTTTGCGAGAGAGTTGGTTAGATGCATGGGGAATGTCTTTTCTATCAGCTGGATGTCCTTGAAGGCACTGCAAACAGAAACGCAGCAAGCAGCCGTTCACATGGAAAAAGAATCCATCAGCAAGCCAGTAAGTTAATTAGTGAAATGGAAAGTTTCTCAGTTATTAAGCAGTAAGCCAATGTCCCATTAGTTTCTCAGCAATACACGCTGGCAGGTAGACTGCTAGAAGATGTTTAAATAAAGGTGTTTGAATCTGCTCAGCAGAAAATATATCATACTTTTAGGTATGTACCTTAAGTAACTTTTAAGGTTGGAAACAGTAAAGTGACTGGAAATGTGATAATATTTGATTGAATGAGGGTTTTTAGTGGGTTTGAACTGAGGTGGAGCTTCTGTGATTTTTTGTAACAAACTTACACTAAAACTAAATGAAAAATAAGATGCAGGTTGTAAAAAACTAATGCAAAGTCAAATAAACAACTTGTAAGCATCTGGAAATTAATGTTTTTTTATGTATTTTTCTGCTACTAATAACATTCAGAAGTTCATCTTCAGTAACAATCATTAGCAACACAATAGGACAATTACAACATGCAGGTCGATCAGTGAAGCTATTTTTTGGATTACTTACCCCTCTGCTGCTCTGCAAAGGTACCAGCAGTAATGTTAGGTAAGCAAGAACAGAACAACTGGATCTGTTAAACAAGATTTTACAATGACAGCTGGATTTGCTGACAAGAGTCACTCTGTTTGATCAGTACAGAGCACAGCCATTTGGCCCTCTGTTAGTGTGTGTGTACTGTTTTCTCAGTTTTGTCAGACAGTTACGGTGAGTAGAATATTTACGATTTACTGACAGCAAACAGCTTTCTAATATCTGCAGTACAAGACGCTACAAGGTCAGCATACAGTCTGAAATAAAAATCCTCATGAGCCTTATCATCACCAAACTCCACTTATATGCAACTAACTCCATCCTATATGGAACACAAAAAGAGGCTCTAGCAAGACCTTTATCTCAGATGTCTAATGCATCTGCTACACATCTGCAAGATGAAGAGAAAACTGAGTTAACAGTTGGCATGTGGCCACACTAAATCTGGTCATTGTGACCAAGGATGAAGATGCTGTCAACGACCCCACTATCAATCTGGCTGGGGTGGCACCATGCACTCATGAAGAAGCTGACGCAGATCTTTGTGCATTCTGCAGGGACTTCAGGAGCTAGGTCTGCAGCAGCTGTGGGTTGCCTTTGGCCAAGGACAGAACCTGAGTTGGTTTCCTGTGCATGACTTGTGTTGCACTCTTGCAGAAAAGAACAAAGGGATGCTCCTCTTTCATGCCTATGTGACAAAGGGAAGAAGTCTGCTTGGCAAACCTGGGATGTTTGTTATTAGGCTTCCAGTGTATAAAGCAACCTCAGCCAGTACCCACCTGATGGAGACCTGGAGACCTTGGGAAAGTTTGTGGTCATGATGTATGACAGATCCAGCACAACTGAAAGTGTCTATGCAAGGGTAGACATGTTTGCTCTGAAGCAGAGGCCGTACGGAGTCATTCCTCCACCCCGAGCAGCACTGAAACAGCATATGAAGCGTGCTGCCTACCAGGCAGGCTGCATTTGGAATCAGTCAACAGTACATCAACCAGAAATGCAGACTCCCGCCATCATTTTGGACATAGTTCCGAGCCATTGCAGACAGTTGCCAGCAGTTGGCCAAGTGTGGTTGCAAGCCGGAATGATGCCGTCGATGCAAATGCCTCTGACCTGACCTGTGTTGCATTGTGCAGCTGCAGATTCAAGGTTTACAAGCGTTGTAGTAGACCCATTCAGGTAGTAAGACAATAAGTGACAAGTAAAGGCCTAGTGCCTACATGTACATCCAACATATATTGCATATACTATATGACAGATGGTGCCTATGACATGCTCACTATTTACCCTAATCATGATTCCAGGACTGAAATATGGTACAAGTAAATCAAAATTTGGATTCTACGTAGTCAAAAATGTATGATTTGATACAAAGATCATTTTAAATGGATAAGTCTTTATTGCACAGTGCAATATTTCTGGAGTCTCAATGTCGGACATTTTTCAAGATGGTGCTGTTTTGAATTTCTAGGAATTTAAACAGGTTTTATCAAAAGAGAAAACTTGGAAGGAGTATGTATGCCAATTTTGGTGCTTGTTTCCAGAAATGAATGATTGTTACAGTTATCTGCTCCACTACAACCTTGATCACACAAGGCATGATGAATCATTTGTAGAAGCTCTAAATTACTTATCAACCCTTTTTGCTCATGTAAAAAACTAATACCACCCTTCCAGCTATCAGAGCCACACAGTGATTACATAATTTCAAATGAAAATCATTATAAATGCAAATGCTGACAAGACTTTTGTGGCTAAATATCTAAAATGCATCATGCTTGTCAGTAATTGTACAAAAAATACATGCTGGATTTGATCACAGTTGAAGGCTTTGTTTGTAAATGTTTTCTTGCAGTTTATTAGCTGAGCACACAAATGTTTACTTGAACCTTGACTGTTTCAATAGGCACCTGCACAAAGGTGAAAATGTTTCCAAATAACTTGTTTCAGTTTTATCTTCTATTATTTAATCCAGCACACAAATTGCTTCCTTTTTACTCGGGTAACAGTTACTGCAGGTAATCACCATCATGTTTCAGTGTGCATTGGGTCACTTTTTGTTTTCCCTTCGATATGATTTTTGACTTTTTAAAACCCAAGAATCCTGTTATGCTTTGTGATAAAATCAAACCAACAACAACAAAAAAGTCTTGATACTGTTGCCTGGAAACCAGTCTACAGTGATGGAAAAAAGAGCAGAAACAGACTCAAACATTTTCTTCCAAACCATATCTTGCCAGGTTAAGGTATAAAGAGAGGTCTGTAGCCAGCAACACCTGGTAAGTCAAAACAGGGAAATAAAGCCTGGAGTTTGTCAAGTGAAGCCAGTTCCTTCAGAATATCATATGGGACTACCACACTGCATCTTTCATCTGACTGAAACAACTGGACCTTTCATGTTTGACCTGCAAAACTATTAGCTAGGTCGAGTCTTGTGTGTCACCAGTTTGCACCCAAAGCATTTTGATCAACAAACTGGGAAAATTAACATCTCCAGCGGATGGGTGGAATGAGAGGATGCCCCTGCATGATAAGGCTTACACGCAGCACTTATTCTGAAGCAAAAAAAAAGTTATTTGAGGTGTGACCCTGCTGGAACCAGAGAGAGAAAATACAGTGAGCAAAGGGGGGGATAAATGGGAGGCAGAGAAAATTTGAAAGTCTAAATTAAGCACTCCCCACTATAACGCACAGACACACACACACACACAATATCCTCATATTTAATGCATCTTTAATGGACTGATTTTTCATTGCAAATCTAAAGCTAATTTGGTGTGTTATGAATCTGCTGGTTAGCCAATGTGCTAAAGCTGACAGTTTCTGTGGCGTGTGTGTTAAGAGGAGGTTGCTGCAGTAATGTGTGTATGTGCCAGTTGTTTTTGGTGTGTGTATTGGTATGGGCGCCACAATCCCAGTGCACGACTCACAGATGGGTTGGATATGCAGGCTGGGCACAGAGGGGCTGGCTGAGCTACATGCCATATCAGCCAATAGCATCATTACTCACAATTAGACCCTAAGCAGATTAAGGAATACCAGCCAACCAGCCAGCCAGGCAGCCACATAGAAAGAAAGAAATTTTCACATTTAAGTTTATGTCAAGTGTACTGTGTGTTTAATCTACATCTAGACCCATCAAGTGTTTCTGCGTGTTTTTTTAAAGTGGGATAATCTTAAGTCATATTCATTACCTCTGCATTCATGACTCCGACTTCACCCCTAGACTTTGGAGTTGTTTCACTTTTGATGGTTACACATGAATGCAAGCTGAAATTTTCTCCTGATATTAGTACTATCAGGGGAGGCTGATTATTTGGTTTTGCCTATGCACACCAGTAATTTCAATCAGTCATCCAGATTGTAAAATAATTTACTCAAGTTTTATTGCAAACCGGGGACAGAGCACAGCACACAACCAGCAGCACAGTGAAACAGCAAAACTGCTGCATTATTCTGCTTCACTTTATGGTAGAAAATGCAGACACTTGCCTCAAAGGTCAGTATGAGTGATTTATTCACCTGTCACTCTGATTTTGTGTTCAAACCCTAGCAAATGTGAAATTTTTATATCTCTGAGTGTCATTCAAGCAGGCTTGAGGAGGCTAAAGAAGTTGGAGGAGGAGCTATGTGCTGTTGCTGTAGCAGCAGAGGAGTCAGTACAGGAGAGTGACGCAGCTTTCCCTTCAGAGTCAAACTACAGTTACTTGCTGGCTAGAGCACTGTTCATCCCTAAGTCAGTAACTTAGAGCCATTTTCACAAGTCAATCTTACACATTTTAAACTGTTACTGTTTCATTTACGTCTTTAAACGTCATGACAAATGGTTAGGCCTAGAGCTGCATGATCGTGGTTATTTTGATTAGTGGCACAGCTAGATGTTTACACATCGGGTGGGCAAGATCTTATCGGGGGGTGGAGGGCATACACCACAAAGAAAATTATAGTGTTCCTCTCTAACACACACTCACATACACTGCAGTGATAACTGTGGTCACATTAAAGAGGCATGAGAAATAAAAACATCTTTACATAAATAATCTTGATCACCAAGAGGAAATATTTGCAACATGTTCAAAAACGTCCATAGAAAGGTAAGTTGGTTGTTTAAGTGTTGATGTGGTAGTGGAGGATTCAATAGCTTCAGCAGCGGTAGACTGGAGCCTTGTGTCTGACCACAATAACCTGTGTGGCTAGCTCTGTGTTGGGGCTGCTGACACTTGGACTGGGATTTGTCTCAGCCTGATCTGTATCCTTCCTCTTTACAAAAAAGTCAGAAATATCTCCCTTTCTCTTCATTCTTGTATCTTGCTATACAACAAAAAGAAATTCTCCACTTTTTCATGCTGTACTATATCTAGCAGTCTTGCTAGCCTCATCTTCAAATTGGACCATATAGCTCTAGCTTAGTCAGCGCTAAGTAACTGGGATACTGAGGTTCTCTTTGAGGATCTTTATAGTTTATTTTCAACCCCAATATGAAAACTTGAGGTGATGTGTAGTCCTTAAACACCCTTGAGGAAAAGTATTTATGACATGATTTTCACACATTATCTTTATACTAACCTTGATGACATCATGATGACGTCTCAAGTTTGACTTAAAAAATTCCCTAAATTGCTCATCCATAATTTATACGTGTGGTTTTGGCCTAGAGCCGTGGTTCCCAACCTGTTTTCATGACCTTCATGTTACTACCACAAAACTGTGGACTCCCGGACCGCCCCATGATGAAACCATTCTTGGAAATTTGCATTTATTGGCTAGCTTCTTGCCATTAATGTGCATTATGGCTGACTTCCTTTAAAATAGCCTACTTTTTCCCCCAAAAAATTAGGATGAATCATCTGTGCTGTGACATTGCTCAGACATGCCTCAATAATGAAATGGTGTAAAGTTGGTGTTTTTGACCTCCCAAAACACTGGTTCTACATAAATTAAAACCCAAATAATAAAAAACTTAAGTGACTACACCTCAACTCGGCTCTTTGTGTAAAGGGCTTAAAGTGCCTCTGGGGCCCCCTGTTCTGTTTTTCATTTTTTTGTGGTGCCTCAGCAGCTGAAGTATTACATGGGTTTTGTTTTTTTACAGTGAAGGAAAGCAATAAAAGTCCTTTGCAATTAGTTGTCCAAATGAGGGCAACACAACATTTGATGATCTGTTAATGCATGTGGGATCAGCCACACTCCAAGAAGGAGACTTTCAAGGATTGAGGTACTGCATAAGTGTAAGCACGACAATCTCAATAAATTACTTTTATCATGCAAAACATGATACAAGCAATCCAAGATTGTACATTTTAATTTCAACTCTTCTCATTTACTCCTCTATATCATCTGTTCTGTCTGCCCATCTGCCCTCTTTTCCTCCTCTCTTTTTTCCATCTTCTTCGCTCTCCTCAACATTCTCCCCTCTCCTCTTCTCATTCTCTCCTCTCCCTCTCCTCCTCCTCTCCTGACAGAGCTATGAATAACAATTAGAGGATATACAAGTCACAGAGAAACCGTTTAAAAGTTTGAAATCACTTCTCTGTAAAGTATCAGTCGGTTTCAGCCTGAGGGAGGGAGGATGGGGTAATGGCTAAAACCAGGTCCGTTGCTGAGGATACTGAGAGAAAAAGGAGGAAAATTATTATTTCTACGCTACCATGCTGTGTGCCAGTCCTCAGTGAAGAGATTATTTATCAGCCGTTCCTGTCTGGTGCCTTGAGAGTCCTAGTTATCATGTGAGAGGCGCTTGCATAGTAACACAAAGAAACTCCTCTGATTGTTGTCGTCATGCTGCTACAGCTTTAATAACAAGCTGGTAACAAAGGAATATCTTTGGCTTGCTGCTTATTAAACAAGCTGCTTTGACAATACTCACGAAGTGGATGTGAATACTATTTTATTTTGGGTTAGGAACCGCAGCACACCTTTTAACATGTGTGAGCTGAGTTATCGGGCTTGGGAACTCAGTTGTTGAAAAGTAAGTTGTTTTTTTTGTTTTTCTTTTGCATTATAAATAAGACTTAATGCATTGTAATTAAATTATTTCTCTCTGGATTTTGGTATGGTTTTTCCGATGCAATAAATCTACTATCCTACATTGCATGAAACCCAATGACAGCACACTTGTCTCAGCTCCAAAAGCTAGCAAAATCACCATAGCAACATTGTTAACGCATTTTGGAAAGAATTCACAAGTAAGCATAGAAGTGAGACAGCCATTTAATGTTGGTTTGGCTTTAGTAGCAAGGCTTGTAATTCCAAATTAAAGATAGAAAATAGAAAGTGGCTGATCATGAACCACAATAATTTCCAGAATCTTTTCCCTGAATCTTGTTTTGCATGGTACAAGTTTTTTTTATTGAGATTGTTGTTGCTTATGCAGTACCTCTGTCCTTGAAAGTCTCCTTCTTGGAGTGTTGCTGATCCCACATGCATTTTATGTTCACGGTGTTGCTGTATCTTTTATTATAGCGGCTCAAATGCAAGAGCATGCATGTTTTTACAGCACATCATTACATTTGGTTACAAAAGTTTAAATCCAGTAAAAATAAGTAAAAAACAGTGTACTCCACATGCCTTGTATCGAACAATGCAAAGGAACATTGATGTTTTTAGAGTGACTCGACTAAAAAAAAAAAGAAGAGTGGATGGGGGAGGGCTGAACTAAGCATAAATAAATAACATATTTTCCATAGCCATTCTGCTTCCTAAATACCCTTCAATGCTGCCAGCTCTCCACCTCCACCCCTATTTTTGAATCCCCCTCCACAAACCAATTTCCAGCACAGTCACCTCTGTCCCCTGCACTGCCTCCGACTGGCTAATTGAAATTGACACATTTAATTTTGCCCCACAGCCAGCTTCATTCCAGTGATGGATGGCAGTGAATGAATGTAATTGAACTTTGGAGAAAAGAGGAAGGAAGCAAAGGAGGAGACATCAATTAACATAACCTGACTGGCCCCTTCATTATCAGCAGGGACTAAGGGCTTGATAGAATAGAATAGAGTAGAATAGAATAGAATAGAATAGAAACTATCAAATTATTATTTTTTTATTCTTGTTTTAAAACAGAAAATTGCAGAGTATTATATCTTTATAAAGGGAGTGCAGTACAGTGACGATTAAGATATCTGATACCATCTCATCTCTCAGCTACTGAGATGGAGGATGTGCATCTTTTTTTAACTCCTTTATTTTACAGTAGGTTTTATGTGGAGAGAACTCTTGTCAAACCAGTGCTTACTTTAAAAAACAAAATTTTATTAATATAAATTTTCCCCCACTTTCAGCAATTTACTTCAGCCCACACTATACAACACTAGATGTACTTATTCAAGGTTCTGCCTCTAAAATGTTTCCAATCCTGTTTCATAACTGGCAGCAGGCTGCGTTCAACCTGTCAGCTCTGGTTAAGTCGAACCAGCAACACATATTTGGCAAGTCTGTGTGTCAGCTTTGTTTTTCCTGAACCTGCAGGAGAGGAATGTCTGTTCTTCGGAGAAATAAAGAAATAACAGCTGAGGACTGAGTATGTGTCAGGTTTTTGGTACAATAAAGCCCAAGCTGATGTGAATTCTCTTCTATCTGAGCCAGCTGCAGCACAGTATTTGATAAGGTTGATCTGGAATAATGAACAAATATATTTTTCCATCAAGTCTTGGGAACTGAATTGCAGGGTCAAACTCTCAATCCTTTTTTACATTTTCTAGCTGGAAAGAATTGCACCACTCTTCCCAGTGGTTGTAATTTCACATTATAGAATTTATTAAATAACAAATTCTCATTTCAGCTTTAATGGCACATTCAGCTGTTCATGCTGATATTTGCCTGTTTTTTTAAGTAGACTGTTAGGTTTTTTAAAACAAAAACGGGGAGAGAACAGCACATATCTACTTATTACAGAGGTTACCTAAATAAATCAACATTACACAATATACACAACCACATAGTCCACTTGATCTTAAAAGTCTTAATGTTTAAAAAGCATCCAGGCGAAACACCAATTCCACACATCTGTTTCTTCTCGTTTTTCATTTCTCTCTATATCCTTCCTGTCTTTTTGACAGTGTTCTCCATTATTTTTTTTTCCATCACTCCATTTTTTCTTTCCTCTTTTCCTTACTCTGTCTATTCTCTGGCTAATTAGATCAAGACATATACTGGCTGTGTGACAGTATTCTCCATAGAGTGCAGGGGCAATATGAATAATTGAGAAGCTATTATCCCCTGCTATTATACCCCGAACAGAGCAACAGGGATGGCTGACATGGATTATACCACAACCCCAATCATTTGTCATAATTGCAGCCTGTTTCTAATGAATAAGCAGGCATGTGTTTTCTTTAGTTGAAATTATCACCATCATCATTATCATTATATTCTCAGCACTGCAAGTAATTTCTTTTACTTGGTTTATTAAATTGTGTTTAAAAAAATTAGATTCCTGCATATGTAAATCAAACATATTTGTCATATTTTAGACATATGAATCTCTAACAACCTTTTCTATCAATGAAAATAGTCATTATCTAAAAGTTGCTGGCAGTCCCTCAGGGGTTAGTGCTGTTAGTCTAGCCACGTGAACATAGGCAGCCTTTTGCTGTCAACACATTGTAATACTTTGATAACACAAAATACTTATAAAACTATCAAAATAAATATGAAAACCAGAGAGTTCTCATTATGTAAACCCCTCATGTTACATATTGACAGCAAATTAACTTGGTCCCATTAAGACCAGCATTAACAACGGCACCTGCCAAGAAGCAGGATGCACGAGGCAGCAAATAAACAGCCAGGTCTCGACTGTCAATATGTTGAAAGCTAAAAGACAGGAAATGGGTACTGGCTGGCAGATGCTTATTAGAGCAGCAGGTTTTGTATGACAGGTGTTCATTTTTTTCATGACTAATTCCTCTACAACAGGACAGACTTGTTCTTTGAAATTAGGTGTAGAGGTTGTGTGCATAGAGCAGTAGTCTAATCAGCAGTGTGTTACAAATATCAGCATATCAGTAAAAACAGCACAAAATGGTTTAATAAAGTCAACCAGTAAACCTAGGAGAGCGAGAGGTCTCACATCTACTGACAAATTATTACAATACTACCACATTATTTTAAGCAGTAAGGAGAGCCAAAAAAATAAATAAACACTTTTCCAAGATTATGAAAGAATGCAATTTTTGGAACAATTTTGTTCTATGCTTGTTTTACTCAGATATGATGGCTTGCTTGAAACTAGAGGTGACAACATGACTATTTATTTTACGATTTAGATGAGATATTTACCAGAGTACTTTAGATAGATAGATCGATCGATCGATAGATCGATAGATAGATAGACAGACAGACAGACAGACAGACAGACAGACAGACAGACAGACAGACAGACAGACAGACAGACAG
>JBAMHW010000018.1:25840031-25853723 GCA_037177495.1 Rhadinocentrus ornatus | reverse complement strand
TAACATTGATTTTCTCAGGTGTTCAAATACTTATTTGCAGCTGTTTCATACAAATAAATAGTTAAAAAATCATACATAGTAATTTCGGGATTTTTTTTTTTTTTTGTAGATTATGTCTCTCACAGTGGACATGCACCTATATATAGTTATTCATTACTGAGTCAACAACAAGGATAAACAAAATTTCTGTTAAGTTTATTACCTCTGACAACTTTATAAACTGGTGCATGAACTCCTGTTCCTTTTGGATTTTAAACAAATAACTTTATCCAATGTCAAATGTTTTATAGTTAAATATCCAATTAAAACTAAATTATTTTGAATGTGGAAATCAGAATGAGTCAAGGAAATTGCAATTATTGCATCTCTAGAGAAAACGTCTCCTGGATCAATAAAATTATTTACATTCTAATCATTTTGAATCCATCTGGAGTCCAGTTTTAGCAAAAAAACTATGATCTTCTAAAGGGTTTCATAATGGCAGATGGAGATGGAAAGATGAACAGATGTCTTTCAATGCATGGCTGGAATATCTGAGGAGATACTACATCCATCTGTTTTTCAAAAACAGCGACACACTGAGACTGAAGCTTGTTAATCTTTCACAACAATGCAGTCTGACTCACAGGTTGCGTCCAGACCTCCATAATGGAGGGACGCTATAGAAAGGTATCATAACCGGAATGGTTTTAGAAGTGTTCTAGATCATGGCATCATAGGGTGTTTTACAAAGACAACTTTATTATCATTTATGGGTTGGATTGTTACTGGGCTAATGAATGAAGCTCTCACATTCACACAGCTTACTGAAGAATTCGGGCTGCATGCTGAAACAATCCCCAAATTACTTGTTCATTTCAATGATAAACATTAAACATTTGCAAATGTGACAAAGACACGCCTGGCAATCACAGCAGACATGGTCTTGAATGCATCTACATGTGGGCTAAATTACCGTTCTACAAAACATCGATATATTTTAAACATAATGTGCATGTAAATTAAATAGTTTGCTTTAAATGAAGACGTTATAAAACTATGTTTTCCTTCACACTGCACCAACGCATCTGTTGCTTCACAGGGCTCCAGACTGCGACCAAATGGTCACATTTTGTGACTAAAATGTGAGATAGTGTGAGTAATTTTTTATGGCGAGCAATACATTTACCGTTTTTTTTTCCTTGAAGTAGTTATAATTGAATTTATTTGGTCGCTAACAAACTTCTGCTCCCCTCTTAAGCCCAGTAGTTCACAGTAATGCGCAAATTAGCTGCTGGTTAACCAACTCAAGCTAACTTCAATACGAGAAAAGGAGACAAACACCAACGGAGAAGATGACAGCCAATGTTCATGTGAGCGGGGACGAACGACCACTGTGACTGATTGGCTTATGTGTGAAAAGAAAGGGTCTTGGAGTGTGGACAACTTAGCAACTTTGTCGCTATATTTAGTGAGACCCCTCTAGCGACTTTTTATTTAAAAAAGCAACTAACGTCTAACAAGACTTTTGGAAAATGACGTGAATGAATGTAGTTTACTCTTCCCTATGAGGAGCGGATGTGGAGCAGATCCCTCCCCCGTCCAAAAGCACTCATACATGGTCTTCCCGCAGCCGCACTCAGCTATTCAGAGCAGACAACGTTCACCTCTTTTTATGACCAGGCTGAAAATGAACGTATTACCAACATTATGTCAGAGTAATGCACATTAATGATGAGTGTGGACAAAAATATTTCAAATGTTAAAGGTGTTGTGACATGTTTCAGACTCCTAATTAAAAAACAAAATACACTTAAAAAAATTAAACACTTAAAATAAGAAAAATATTGCCATTGCAAATTATTTTGCTTTTAAACATTTTTAGATTGTCTTTTTTATCAATGTTTGCCTTTCCCATGACATCGACTCTTTATAGCAGCATCCATTACAACTATATCTACTAGGATGATTATGCTAATTAGCAACTTCTAGCTACTTTTAGGACAGCCAATAGCTACTTTTCTTACTCAGAAGTTGGGACCATAGCTGGTGTATCAGTCCCTAAAGTTGTTTATTGCCAAGAACTACACAAACAAGTCATACCATGCCCTATGGGGGATGATGGTGACAAAATTGCTGTTCTGCTTCGACTACAAACTGAATATCAAATCAAGTTCTTTGTCTACTTGTTTTGTATTAGTGTGGCCAGTAAGATGTTTTTTTTGTTTGTTTGTTTTTTTATGTCAACTGCTGCACAAAAAAAATGTGAATTGTAAAATTTTTTATTTCTGAATTAATTGTTCAAGTATTTACATTGAAAATGAGAATATTTGCAATGCAAGGCGATTTAAGCGTGTGCCCCTAAACTTTCTGCTAATGCTCCTAAAAATTTAAGTTAGAGGTCATAAAAAAGTTAGTCTGGAGCCCTGCTTCAGTTAAAACTCAGATGTTTTTAAGTGTTTATACTTTTAAAACATTTTACCTATTATATATTTCACAAAACACTTTGCTGAATACTTTACAAAGGAAGGTATTCTTACTGTCCAGAAGTTTTGAGTGCAAAAAAGCAGTTTAGTCCGAAGAGTTAAGCCTATTGTATCCCAGTAGCAGTGGCCCTTGGCAACCAGTGTCTTTAAGTTGAAATGTGCCAACATCTGAGGACAAAATAGAAATTAATTAAAGCTGCAGAGACAGACAGACGCCATGAATCCACCATAAAGTGTGAAGACCTTGTGGAATTAGATTAACATTGCAATGTGCCAGTAGTTTCTAGTTTTTTTTTAAATGTATCTATTTTTTGTGTTGTCTGTGCTTAATTGCATCTACCACCAGTAAAGAGAAGAATATCTTTCACATCCAGCAAGTTAATATTGTTCTACACGCAGATCTCACATGTTAGTAAGCTTCCATGTCAGATCCTACGGCTCTCATCTTTTTATTCGCACACAGGAGTTCTTCACTTGTGTTCATTAATTCTTGGGCGAAAGCTGATTACAGCTTATTCATTTCTTATTTCTGTTGTGTGACTTCTCCTTTTCACAGCTACACAAAAACCTGCAGAATTATTCTCCCTTCACATTGCAATAACTCCTCATCTCTCAATCGTTTATTAGATCATTTGTAACAGAGTTCCATCTGCACAGGACATGAAGCATCAAACAGATGCATCTGGCTTCATCAAATTGGCATCTGTAAGCATTAGAGCTGTGCTTAAAACAAATCAATAAATCGATTTAATTTGCTTCAAATTTGATTAATCCAATGTTAATTCATAAAACTCAGATTTTTTTAAAGGTTTTTACTTTTCCCTGCTTTTGTGTAACTTACCGATGCTTAGCGAGATCTTAGTATATATACAGAACTGAAAGGTTGTCTGTGTATCTTTCATCCAAAACCAGCTTTTCTTACCAACGTCATGCAAAATATTTTAAATATTAGTTGCAATCACTTTATTTCTGGAGACCCAATGATAATGGCTGGAAAACATGCAGCCATGATAATCACACGTACGTGCTATTAACAGCAGGTATATATTTGGCCTAAGTGTTAAGAGGAAACATTGGTGCTATTAAATTTAATGTTAAGTAAAATGTATTGTAGCCGTTGGGACATGATGACGAAACTGCTGGCATCAGATTAGCATTTGATCTTACTCTTACTGAAGCTGCCACCAGTACTAACAACATAAAGGATGTTTTTCCTCTCGTGGTTGTAGGAAGATTTATATTCTAAGGCTGTTAATTATCAAATGATAACATAAAAATTCACAAAAACTATTTAATGTGATTGTTTCTGTTCTGTTTGCTTGTTTTCTATTTTTTGTTTTTTTTCTGTCATCCCATGACAGTGCTTTCAGCAATCAGTTGGGTCAGGTCTGCTGACTACTATCACCTTGACCATGGTAATGTATTTTTTTTTCTCATATGTTAAGCAATTCTTTAACAATAAAGAATGCTTATTATTTAAAAATGAATGTGGCTGTGGAATAAAGTAGTAAGCGTTGTGCTTAAAATGAGGCACACAATATTTAATAAAGTTGTAAAACCAAGAAAGACTGGTCTTTTGAAATGGCAAGTGTAAGTATAGCTGTAAATTAAATGTAATCTGTTACCTTTATATCTCCTTTCTCTCTCTGCTGATTGCCTTCGGCTTTCAGTCTAGTAGAAATGCTTTCTTACCACACAATCCAAGGTTTTAATTAGAAACCAATTCATTCTGTCCTCACACACTGGTTTGTTGGATTTTATTAGAAAAAAGAACATTCTGTTCTTGCACATGTTCTGCCCCCTCACCTTTCCTTTCTTAGCTTATGTTAAAATAAATGCAAATTGAATAGTTCTGTCACTGGCACCACTGGATTTAAGCTCTCCCACAACCAGCATGTCAGGCTCAGCGTTGTGGCTTTTCAAAGTTACAGCCAGCAGTGACAAACAACCCCGTTATCACCATATTCCTGAAACAAGGTGAATTCATACAGTGGCCAAGTCAAGACGGTTTAGTTGTTTCATTATCTTTGAATTGTTTTTCTTTTCACCTTTTATGTTTTATTAATATTTGGATAAAATTGTACAAGAGTGCATTTGAAGGAAGACATAACGTGCATTAATTTTGATAGCTAGCTCGCACTAAACATTATAAAAGCATTTCTGATAATGTACCTGTAATTTTGTAGTTTGTTGTTTAACCTGCAGACGTGCCATGCAGGAAGCTGTGCATAACAATTGGTTTCAGATTAGCTCTTTTCTGCAAGTTATTTTTTCCAACTCACTATCGAGACACCTAAATGAAGGATGATATCCACAGAAAATAAACCAGCAACTCATTCTCATTTGTAAAACTATAACCTGCATAATTTTCCACTCATTAATAAACCCAGCATGAGAAATCCGCTGCTCGTCAGCTGAGTTGAACTTGAACTTTGTCACCTCCTGCTAGCTGTCATCTGTTGGAGGCTTGCTGGGAGAGAATGAGTGTGTGTTAACTGTTAGACATGTTCAGACTGATCCAAATATGTGTTGTTCAGAACAGAACACGAGCAAACTATGCTGATTCACAGCAGGAGTTCCCACAGTTTCCTCAGGAAGGAAGGTAAAGTTAGCCAAACTTCTGTCAACATAAATCTGTGCGTCCTCTTCTCACCCATTCATCACACTGGCAAGTTTTAATGTTTGAAGAGCAATACTGATGTCTGCTAATTTAGACATTTTAGAATAAATCATATTTTCTAGATGAAATCTGAGATGAACACACAACTTACATGATTGCAATGTTTCTTGCATATGATGTGTTTATAGCATCCCATGTGCACTAGTTCTAGATGCATCTGTAATAAGCAGGCCAAATCCACAAAGACTCTACCCTTTAACCATTAGTACTCAAAAGATCCATTGCAGACATCCCAATATAAGACACTCCAGAACAACATTAAGTGACCTCAGTCCACAACTTGACTGGTCAGACCCCTTTTGGAAACATGAGGAGGACCAAGGCGGGTTATGTAATACAACATTATGTCTATCTAGCAGCAGTCTTACCTGAAAAAATAGGCAGGTAATAAAGACAGGTAAAATAAATTAATATAGCACCTTCAGAGGCATTAGGTGAAAGTATCTCTTAGCTTCTGAACTTTATTATGCTGTTGACAGACGGTCAACTTCTCTACAATCAGACTACATACGGTTTACAGTGAAGCTGTAGGAATACATCAAAAATGGTATCATCTAGATACATATGGCTACAACCTTCTCTATAAGATGTATTCTCACTAAGCACGAAATTAACTGTAAATCTTAAAACTCAAACACAGCCAGAATGTTAAACAGAAAGGTTTCACCCAGTTAGTCACTCCCAGGCTGCTATATGTACACTTTATACTACACTATGAACCAGGCTCATTTTTTAGGATTAAGACTCTCTCAATAAGAATGCGGTTGTTTTATTATTATTTATTTATGTTTTTTCCACTCAACCCAAACATTATGTAATGTATGGAAGGCAGCTATGTGTGAAATCAGGTCCATGAGGATTGTTGCTGTGTTTCACAAGACAGGATCATTTATCCTTATAAAAGAAACATATTCCAGACGGATCAAAGGCTGTTCAGCTGCTACTGCAGAAATGAGAGGCAAATCCTTTGTAAGACTGGATCTTTGAAAGGACCTTACTCTGTTAAAAAAAAAAAATAATAATCAAAAATAGATGTCAATCTAACAAATTAATCAAAAGACATCAAACGGTAAATAGAAAAAAAACACAAGATGGATACAAGGACACAATAATAAGTGAGGTTAGGTTATGCTTCATCATACATTCAGTGAAAATTGCTGTTTTATTAATCAATTAATTTGTAGTAAGAATAGTGGCAGCAATAAGAAAGTAAATGACAAAAAAAGTGCATTGTTCCAACTTTAAAAGAATTTATTAAGCTTGAGTATAGCAAAAACGGCATCAAACAATTAGCTGGTGGTTAATCTATTAATTTGTTAATATTCTTACTTTGATGGTTCTATAAGATAACTAAAGACAAATTATCTATCTTTTATCCCTCAATAACTGCTAAATAAAGTAATAACTGGCATGCCCGTTCTGTGCCTATCACTGGATGTCAGAGCATTTAATCATCTATGTTATTAAGACAATGAGTGAAAGATGACACAGATGTTTAATTCCAGCCCAAAAGAGTATCTGAGATGCTGAGTCTTTAAATATTTGACGTTTGCTTGAGATGAGCGGGTGGGAATGATCAACACTGTCAACAGCTGCATTAAGATCTATTTCTAAAACAGCAGAGTCATTCGTCACTTTATGGAGACCTGTCTCAGTGCAACGAAGAGCTCTCCAGCTACTTGGAACTTCTCAAATGACTCAATTTGCCCAACCTCAAAGCTTTGTATGTTTTATTTCATATACGTGAAACATTCAGAGACAACTATTTGTGTTCATTTGAGCATTTGAGGTGGCAATCCATCTTCCATTGTGCTTAGATTTGTGCATGTACAGGGAAAGGAAAGGACATATATATATGTGTGTGTTAGTGCTGTCAAGTGATTAAAAGTTTAATTAGATTAATCACATCTTTGAAATTAGTTAATCGCAATTAATTACAGTTTGCAAATTAATCATGATTGATCACCATTCGTGACTAGCGTTGCTGTTTGTAAGCACGCGTAAAGTGCAGGTTTTAAACCCTCTCACCAATAATACGTGGGTATTAAAACATCCTCATCTAACACGGGAGTGATGCCCTCAAATCCATGAATAGAGCCAGCCGACTCACCTTTTTCCATATTGCCTAGTCTAACAACTCTAAGTCTCGCCGTCATTAATGACGGATGCTGCGCATTTGTTAAAAATTTTAACGCAAGTTTTGCATGATGCTTTTGAGTCGGGTGTATTGAAGCAAGGAAATATCTAAAACCTGCAGGACAGTGGCTGTCAAGGACCAAAATTCAAAATCCCTTATTGGCACTCGTGTGGTATATGCATCCTAACTATCCACATACTAACTTATAACATAGTGCGTATCTGTCTTTCATCTATTTTCTATACCCACATACTCCATTGCAGGGTCACAGGGGTGGTGGAGTCTATCCCAGGTGCTAGTAGGAAAGAGGCAGGGTAGCCCACAGACAGGTTGCCATGTCCATCACAGGGTCAACGTATAGAGACAATCAACTACTCACAGTCACTCCACAGGAGAATTTATAAACAACAATAACCTTATATGCACATTTATAGTCTGTTGGAGGAAGCCAGAGAACCCACATATGCACAAGGAGAGCACAAAAACTCATAAACTGCTACAAACTCCAAACAGAAAGGCCACAGTTGAGATTGAAATTAAGAACCTTCTTGCTGTGAGATGACGGTGCTTGCCACCACATCACCATTCGGCATTTTGGCTTTCCTACAAACATCAAAAGTGAGAAAATTAGACAAAAGTCTCTAGGTTAAAACTTGGAGTGCAGTAGACCTCACTGTACCACTGTGCAAAATCGAATTGTGACTCTCTTTTTTTTCTTGTTTATGATTCCTGGAATTGTAATAAACTTTACTAATAGTATCCGAAAAACCTAATTCCATGTTTGAGTAATTCTTCACATGATTAATGTTTAACGCTCTATAATAAACATGATTAATGCCTTTGGCACAGGATTCAAACTCTCTCCCAATAAAGTATTAGAACAGTCTTCATACACAAACACAACACAAGCATGCTTAGCACAGACACATACATGCACAATAATTTACTTCCACATATATACAAAAACAGGCTAGGCTTTATTTATAAGCATGTGGCACACAATCAGCTTTGTTGAAGACTTTTGCATTTAATTGAATTTACTTGAGCTCAAATATGCTTTTCACATTATAAACACAATAACATTCAAGAAGAAAACTGGGCTATTTTATTTATTAATCTTGAGATATTCAAATCAAAGTCCACCTCCAGCTGACTGACTTTTTAACAACTCACCCATTATCCTGAAAATGCTCTAATTTGAAGGTTTTGGTATATATAAAAAAAAAAAAAGTCTTATAGTCTTAATATTGTCTGGGGATTTACTCTCCAGCCCCTTTCTCATTCAGTTAGTGAAGATCTGTGTATGCACTAATGAGGTCCACCCACAGTGGAGAATAATTTACTTCTAAATCAAGTTTGTCCACACTTCACACCACATTCAAACTGTTTTGGACAAAGTGAGGTGGGACAAAGTAAGGTGAGAATGAGATCCTAACATTTTCAGCCCTCTTTTAGAGGTGACACATTTGCCTCCTAAACCATAAGTTGTATAATGTGACCTTTCCTTTCTGGCACAGAGCTGAGTTTGTTGTTCTATCAATAACAACAGCTGTCAGAGTCGTGCGCCTGTAAGCCTATGACGTATAGTAATTTTCCCTAGATAATGCCCTTCTCTGTCCCGTGGCCTGTCTGTCTTTTTATTTGTTTGCATCTGCTTTGTTTCTCTCCCTCCTTATCTCTGTCGCTGCCCTCTATTATATTTCAAGCCTCATCTTAGCCTCAGAAATTAATCTGAGGTTTCCACAATGAGCTTAGATGGAATTACATATGCAAACAAAAGTCTGATATTAAAAATCTAGCCACAGAGGACCAAGAAAGACAGCAGTGTATTTATTTTAAACAATGCTCTGTTCTTTCACATTTGAAAATGTAGGTTTTATATGGAGTAAATGAATATGTTTTAATAAGTTTTATAGCTAATGAGCAGATGACCTGGTGCTTTTAATCATTCATTCAGTCTTCAGCAGTTCCATGTTTTATTTTTAATTTAGTTGGGGTTTTTCAGGCTCTAGTGTTGTGTTAAATGCCAGCAGCTGAAACTACCTTACTTTGTTTTAATAAACATGCTTTACATAATTTCATTTGGAGGAAGCATTTCTCCATCATAAAATTCTAATAGTAATATTTTAACACTCATGAAAAGGCTTTTAATCATTGCAGTTACAAAGTAAAGGCTTGTAAAGTATTTTAGGTCTTAGAGCAATACCTTGATCTTTTACTTCGTAAGCTTGCTGAACATGATAGAGAAAGAAAAAATGCACATTACCTAATGCAAAAGGCCTTGCTAACCTTATAATTGGCCAATAAAAAATGTACTAGTTTATTTCTGTATTTAAATTTTTATTTTTTTTGTGTGTGTGTGTGTGTGTGGATTTTTTATTACAAAGTAAGCCAAACTGTGACCACTGCCAAATCTGTGTATCTTTGTTTGAGAAATTCAGGCATTTTGGAGTGTAAACATGGAGGTTCATGACTTGTTAATGAAATATAACTAAAAAGGAAATAGAGTCAGATGGAGGGCATCACTCACCCTGCTCTGAACTAAATTACAATTGAAGTGGGGCAAACACAGCTGTGTGTGCATATAATCTTACCTAAGAGCACTAATGTGCTGTATGCGCCTGGGCATGTGTGTCTGGCTGATTAGCTCTTGGTGCTAATGCATTTATTACTAATAGCCTGCACATTCATCCATCACAGCCAACGTATCCAATATCAACAGCGGTAATTTGCAAGGCTATATGTGTAGGATAAGGCTGGGCAACATGGCCAAAAAATATTATCTTAGTCTTTTTTTTCTGTATATTGATCAGTCTCGATGTTGATGCTATGAAGTTAATAAAGGTTTTAAAAGAAAATACCAGTAATGACCACAAGGGATATCGGGTCTTATGCTATGAAAATAAAAACTGCTGTTTGTATATCTGCACTTTGTTTTGAATAATTTTCATATGGGAAGGTAACCAAAAATGATGAAACGTGATGCTTGCACTGAAAAAATGGTAAATAGTCTGTACTTATATAGACTTTTATCCAAAGCGCTTTACATGTACGCCACATTCACCTATTAACACACATTCATGCACTGATTGCAGAAGCTGTCATGCAAGGCGTTCAATCACGACCCATCAGGAGCATTTAGGGGTTCAGTGTCTTGCTCAGGGACACCTCGACATGAGCTATTTGGGCCTGGATCAAACCGGCAACCCTTGGGCTACAGGATGACCACTCTACCCACTGAGCCACGCCGCAGAGAACATTTTCATGCTTTCAGCATTGCTACTGGGATATTCCTTCCATGGGCGGCTGCAGCTCAGGAGGAAAAGCAGCCGTCTACCAACCGGAAAGTCGGTGGATTGATTCTTCCCCTGACTCCGTGTCAGAGACTTTGCCTCCTGATGTGCCAATCAGGGTGTGAATGTGCGTGTTAATAGAAAGCATTTACTATATAATTGAGGATCTGTATGAGTGTGTGGGTGAATGTGATATGTAGTACAGAAATGCTTTGAGTGGTCAACATGTGACTAGCAAAGCACAATATGAGTACAGTCCATTTACATTGTAATTAAATTAATCATTTGTGTTTCTTGTTTTGGTATTTATCAAATAAAGTCTGAACAGTCTGCTTTTAATCATTTTTACTAAATCTTAATCACTTCCATATCACTCATAGTGGGAGCCTTGTCAACTACCTTGACAGTTTGGGAAGTTTAGTTTCAGTCTCGCCCATCTATTTGTGATACTCTTGGGATACATTACTTCTCTATTTCTTCTTAGTTACTGAAAATTCTTTCCCAACACCAGAACTGCAACGCTTAACTTTCAACATAATGAAGAACCACAGAGTGTTGTTATTTAAATGTATACAATTTTAGTTGCAAGGAGTATACAGGTATGATGGATGCAGAGTTTTCTCACACATTACAAGGCATTATAAAGGGAGGTTCATAAAGTCCTTCCCTCGAACATTACACACTTCAGAATTACACAAGTCTCAGGTTACAGTATTTTTCCACTGAAGATGAGACATGGAAATAAGAAGCATGGGTAGGTTAGTGTCTGGTCTCATCCTGGTACAATCACGTCCTTTCATCTAATCCTCGACCTTGGTTCCCAGCATAAACATGCACAAAGAATGATGCTGAGTACTTTTTATGCCTCTTAACCAAATAAAATATAAAGACTGGTACAGAGTAGATTCTAAAAACATTTTTTCATCCCCCTTCCTTTTCCCTTTTTGGTTTTCTTTGTGATGAACAACTATTTTAGTGGTGCATTACTACCAACTAGTAGATTGGAGTTTGCTGAAGGATACACACATCTGTAGATCAGTGTTTCCTGGTCCACAGGATCCCCTGCTCTGCATGTTTTACATGTTTCCATTTCCAGCACACCTGATTCAGATTAACTCAACTGCTCATCAAGTTCTTTGCAAGCCTGCTAAAGAGTCATTCATTCATTTAGTCGGATTGTGTTGAAGTACACGGACATCTAAAATATGCATGGCAGCGGGTCCGGGACAAGAAATGAAAAACACTGCTGTAGATTAAAAAAATTCTCTTGATGATCTCAGAGATCCATGCAAATTTAATCAAAAATCAATTACACAATGTCAATTTCTTTGAGACTGTTTTACTGCCCAGCTTAAGTGACATTCATACATACACATGTTGCATAGGCATGTGACATTCTCTGTTTCAATGTATAACACAGGTTTTAAACGGTTGTGGTTCATAAACCTCAAATAAAAAAAAATAAAAAAGCAAAAACAGAGTGTCAAGAATTGGATTCCATAACATGACAAATGCTTACAACACTAAAATAAAATTAGACAAATGGCCATGAATTGTTTGATAATATATATTGTAGCGAGAGGCAGATGATGGGTTCGATCAATTCTAGGACACAAAGTCAGCTTTCTAAATAATGAACATAGTTTTGATGCATTTCTCTGTTTATTAAATGTGATTGATGGTTCACAGACATAATTCACTGGGCAGGATGCAGGGACAAACTGGTTAAACAGAAGAAGACAGCATTTAATGTACTGCACTTAAGCTTTGCATACCTGATTTCAGCACACTTAAGCCTAGAGGTCAACAAAAATTACAGCTACTCAGCCCTCCTCTCTCTGTAAACCTCTTTTGACAGCTCAACCTGTCGCCTACTGCATCCACGTGACTCATGCTCCAAATCACTCTAACATGCGTGTGTTTTATCAGAGTTTATTTCTTGGCTTTCTTCACTGCGGGCTTGTTTGCAGCCTTAGACTTCTTAGGGCTCTTCTTGGCCACCGTTTTCTTGGCTGGAGCCTTCTTGGGGAACTTCTTGGCTGCTGCCTTCTTAGCGCTGGGTTTCTTGGCTGCGATTGTCTTCTTGGCAGATGACTTCTTGGATTTGAAAGAGTCTTCTTCTTCACCACCTTCTTGGCTGGTTTGGAGGCCTCGGACTCATTCTTGGTGAGCTTGAAGGCACCAATGGCCCCAGCTCCTGTAATCTGGTTCAGGGAGCCGTTATCGACTGGACTGGTGACAGAGTTGTTGATGCATTGGTTACACTTGCTTACATCAACACCTTTCCCGGCAAGCACATTCTTGGGGAGTTCGGGCCCCTCATTGGTACAGGGAGTAGACGACTTCTTTGGGAACTTGGCCGGAGACTTGGCCCGGCCTTTAGCTGGCACAGCTGCTGGAGCTTCCTCTGCCATGTCTCTGTGTTAGACTCACGTTATTTATCTGAACATCTCAAGGCAGTGGTGGCCGGAGTGATTTCAGAGATGAGTTTGGGTGTGGAGGAACTGTGTTCAGGTCCCCAGGCTGGCAATTTAGTTGAGCCACTGTGGGCCCCTCAGCCAGACTCTAACCCCAACTGCTCCTTGGGTGCCGTAATCTGGTCTGGCAGCCCACTGCTCCTGATTTAACTAGGATGGGTCAAAATGGAATTTCCCAGCTGGGATGAGTATTTAAAAAAAAGCCAGTGATTGTTACCCCAAAACATTATTCATGGATCTTACATATATTTACAGAGAAAAATAGTTGTATTATGCAGATGTACGCGTTACACAAGTTGGACCGGACTGTGCAAAGGTTTATGACAATGTGCACTGTAATCAGGATTGTAAAAGTCATTTTTCTTACTTACACAAGAGATTCATTCTTCCCTTGTCCTGATATTTTCTTTTACAGACAGAAGCCTTCAACTAAAAAAAATTAAAAAAACATATTGCAAGTCTAATTTATTGCATTTGTGTATGTTACGACCCACTTGGTTCTTTCTGAGACGTGGGTCGAAAACAAACACAGCCGGACAAACTTAAACTATAACACTTATTTAATTTACAAACCCAGGTTCAACTACTTAAACAAAATACAACAAAAGGTGTCCTAAGGTAGGTTATAGTGTCCGGTCTC
>JBAMHW010000018.1:25808861-25820269 GCA_037177495.1 Rhadinocentrus ornatus | reverse complement strand
CTCCCACGGCACAGTGAGCTCCAAGAGAATTACCTGCTTGGTTGCTACTGAGGTGAGGACAATGTCTGGCCTTAATGGTGTCTTGGCAATCACTTCTGGGAATTTAAACTGCTTCCCCAGGTCAACTTTAAGCTCCTAATCACGAGCCATTGCCAACAGGCCAGGGGATGTATTTCGGGGAGCAGCTACAGGCTTCTCCCCAGCTCTAACCAAAGTGATGGTGTTCCTAACTGGGCAAAGGCTCCTGCTGTGGCTGATTCCACTGCAGAGAGCATTCGCTACGGCCTTCAGGACTTGGTCATGTCTCCAGCGGTAGCGCCCTTCACCCAGGGCTCTCAGACAGCAGCTGGGAATGTGCTCCCATTATTACCCATGGGATTCCCCTTTTCTGGCAGAGTGGGCAATCTGGTTTCTCCACCCTGTTGGTTAGATGGACTAGGCAGCACGTCGTAGACTGCCTGGATCAAGAATTTTATGCGGTGGTGTTCAGATTTTCACAGCTCGGTCCACGTGACCTTGCGCTCCACAACTTGCTCCCATCTCGTCCAGGCTCCCTGCTGCCTCATTCCCACCATCTGGCTGACCCGCTTCTCCTCTCCTCCAGCTCGTACCTCCTCAAGGATCAGTGACCTCCTCTCTTTCTGAGAGCCTGAGCGACCTTTGGGTCACTGGAGTCCTGAAATTGAAGCAGCTCCCTCGACCGGGAGACCATGAACTCATCGCTCAGGCTGCTGATAGGGAGCTTCAGCTTGTTGGTCTGCCGTACAGGGAAATACTGCTCAGGCTAAATAATCTAGCCATTCAGCTAAATAAGGTGGACAGTCTGCTGCCAGCATGTAGCAGCCAGTACGAAAAGTAGCTTTGGTCCTTCATTCCAGCAGAACAGGACGCAGACTGGAGGCTGGAGGTCTAGAAGTGATGCAATGCTAATATAACACACAAGAAGAGGATTTCCTTTTATTTATTTGTTCTTACACAATGTTTTTTTTAATTATTGTCCCAATTTCTGTCCAGACAGTCTTTATTTCCCACAACTCCTTGTCCACCTGGTTAATAGCGGTGATTGTGTCCCTCTGCATCACCCACCGGAGCACCAGCAACTAGAAAGAAATATTATTTAACACTAGATAAACTGCTACCAATCTCAGATGTATCTGTACGTATTTATTTTATAAATTAAAACAAATGACCAAATTACTGGCATCAGTATTGTCATTTAGCAGACACTTTTCTCCAAAGCGATTTCCTCGTGTGGGAGTCGTACTTCAGTCTCCGGCATGGCAGACAAATGCTCTACCGACTGAGGTAACCAGCCGCATGTTCCGATGCCTCTGGCGTGTTTTGTGTTCTGACACTGCGATGACAACATCTGCCACCTGCTGCTACTATTTTGCCTTTCTGACAGTAGCGCCAACGCGGTGCCAGCCAATAAAACATTTTTAAGCCATCATGAAAATGATGTGATGAATATGTAATATGTATTACAGGAGATCACCTGACCATTTATAGCCAAGTGGGCGTGGGAAGGCGTTCCCTGACGTGCGCCCGTTTTAGAGCTGATTCTGATTTATGAACTAAAAAAAAAAAGGAAGAAAAAATTCAACGGCTCTCAAAAGATGAAAGCGCTGCATCCGTTTCTGGTGAAGCATCAGGCTGAGAATATACTGGCTGATATTTGTCACCAGAAAACTAGAGCAGCCTCCATCAAACCCATCTTGTCTGTTTGAGCTGCAGCTGGAGGCTGTCCTGAAAAAGATTCATGGAAAAAAAAAATAATTCAGTTTAAATAAATTTCAGTTCAGTAAAGCTAGCTCTTAGAGTTTAATTTAATATAAAACATTTTTTATGTACTTAAAATTTGTGCTTGATAAAGATCAACATTTCTATATACCTCATTATTGTTTGCAATAATTTATATAACCATTATTGCTTATATTGGGTAATAATCTAAAAGCAATCCTGCTGAGAGCAGCGCTGTAAAAATTTGGGTGCACCTAAATTTTTGCTGGTGTACCCAAATTAAAACGTTAGGCACACAGGGTTCCCTGGACACATAGTATTGACGAGTAATCCATTGTTCACAAATCTCTGATGATGGGTTTTCCAGAGGTTTCAGTTGTGTGTAGGCTTGAATCTGCTTCTCCATGATGGAGCCCATCTAGGAAAAGACAACATCTCATTTGGCTGGATATGTGTCCCAGTGCTTTGAGAATTTGGTGACTGCCACATGGAATGCATCATGAGCCTCTCTCCTTTTGCTTCATACACATCTCTTTCAGAAGCTCATCTGTTTTTGTGCCATAACCAAATGTTTTTGCTGTTCTATTTATGAGGTGGGATCTCAGATTCTCCATCCAGCTTTATCTACAGACTCTAAAACAATGTCTTGCCAAGTGAGAACGACATGCCAGCTTTTCTTGTTTGAACCCAGAACACCTGTTCCATAAATCTATCATTTTTTGGCGTGAAACCCAAATGGTTGGGGACTCTTGTTAGCTGATGAGGGGGTAGATCAAGCTCTGCTCTTTTTTCCCTACTCTAAAAAAAACAAAACTCTTTTATGAACCTCAATGGCACATTTAATCTGTGGGTCCTCCACACCTTTCTCTATATAATAGTGAAACAGATGTATAATTTTTACATAAAGAACTACTTTCACACATCCTGGTAAATATGTCAGAATAAATCTTTTTTTTTCACATGTGAAAATTTTACCGATATGAGCACATACATGTATTCACAGAGTATTTGTACAAGCTGCAAACCAGAGAAACATCTATCATTTGGAAAGACATTAGAAACAAAAAACTAAGCAAACACAACTAAAGTAAAAAAATCCAAAACCAGCATGTGTGTTTGTTTAATGCAAGATATGAGTAATAAGTTAAGTATTTTTAAGTTTGAATGTCATCACATTATTAAAGTAAACACGTAGAAAGTCTCAATGCACTTCTTGCAAAGCAGAGAAAAATGTCTAGACACTAGAGGGGCATGGCCCTAGTGATGTTACGTCTGACACAAAAGCCCCTCCGAGTAAAGGGAGCGCGTCCAAATGAAGCCTGAAGCGAAGTCTATATTTTTTCCTGAACATCACGTGACCAAAGACAAATGAGGCCCCGTTTTCCCTGATTTACACGAGTGTCTCATGTAATCCGGGCTGCTTAAAAAGACGTGGAAAATGCAAGAAATGCTCTGCATAATTCCAGGTGACAGTGAGGTGATACAACACATGCAGCACTGACGAAAGCAAAATACATCAGTAGTGTAGTAGTATTTTATATAATACAATTAGATAAGATATAACTTTAATCTGCTAAAATAAATGAAAGATAGACAGACAAATATACATAGAAATATGTTACTTAATTTATATATTATAATATATTTATAGATTTACAATACAGTTGCATCATTGTGTTTACATTTCCAACAATATGTAGTTGACACATTGAAAGGTGGACTGCTGGACATCAAATGACCAGCAGATATCAGTACTACAAAATGAGCTGTTAAATGGGGCTCGAGTAATGAGACTTTGGGCGATGCAATAGGCCAGAAAGACTCACATTCATGGGGCTTCATTAAACCATTACTACGTGGCCCACTGACTTTCTAATTAAATTATTTGAACCTCAAACAAACTTCATGTAGTTTTCAACAGGCCCTGTCAAACCTGTTCACCAGGGAACACAACTTAGTAAATGTAGGTAAATTAAAAACACATTTGTGCTCCCATCATACGAGGGCAAAATGCAAGTAAATATAGCAATTCGTATAAGAATCGAGGCTAATTAAACTATATCAGGACTTGTGATTTGGAAGCTTAATATGTGATTGTATTCCACCTGGGGCTAAATCAAGAGGACATTTATATTTTGCCACTTTCTTTTTATTTCTTTAAACATTTCCTTCTGCAAACAAATCTAACTTTTTTTGTACTTCATACAATGATTACCATATAATTTAGAGATCAGAACAGAAAAAAATGAGAAATGCTATAAAGAAAAAAATTAATTAAACTTGCCTCTTATTCATTTCAGCTTTTACATAAGTAAACCAACTAGTGGTTGATTTTTTTACAGTAGGCAAACAGTTTAGAAGATTGTATATTTGCACAAGCTAACAGAGCTTTAAAATATTGCATTCATTTTACAATGTTTGTGTTTTTTATTATATTTAACAGATATCTGTCCATGTCATGAGGTAATTAGCTCTCTCAGTAATGGCACCATCACTGCACTACATCTCCTTGCGGTTGTACTGTAGGTGGTCTAGGTGATCTAGAAATTATGAATTTCTGCTATTACCCCTTTAATAAATAAGAAATTCCTTTACTTCAGCTTATAAACTGATTGTCTTATAAATTCATTTTGGTATTTAGAGCAGTCCAGTATGTGCAATATGATCAATGACTGCAAACTGCAGACATTCATTTAAACAGAAATAGTGTAAAAGGCTAAGACTTTGTGTTAATGATGCACATGGCTGCACTGGATCCCCGTTGCACTCCATCAAAATATAAAGAACAAAAGCTTAAAGCAGCAAGAAATAGTTAAAACAGTTCACAAAGCATAAAAGTGCAGAATAACGTTGAATTAAGTTTACAAAGTTAAACAAGTTGAGCTAACAAAGCACAAATCTTCAATAATGACTTGTTTCTAGGCGGACTTGAACTTTTATATTTGTACCATCCCAAGGAAATGAGAGAAAAACCAGCACAATGATGCAGTTTAAAGAAATGAAACACTGAAGCCACAAATCTACCAATGGGTGTGGGTCGGTTTGTGGAACATTTTTTTGCATTTCCAAAAACTGGAAAGGGAAAGGTACCCTAATATCTGACCCGACCTATCCTACTTTTTGGGATCCTTCTGTTCGGGTACCGATCTAACTGATCCGACCCAAAAGGGTGGCACAAGACATACTGCAATTCGTTGACTCCTCTGGTTATCGTTTTAGAAACGGTGGTTACCACACAAATTCAGCCACAAGATCCAGATATCCAGCAACACGTGATCCCAAACTGACCAATCACAAGGGGGTACTTCCGCATCAACCGTCTGCCTTAAGGTTAAAGACCATATCCGCACCCCAACCGTCCCATCCTGACCTGTACCGGTTTGGGGAAACAGGGCTTAGGAGGCCGTATATAATTAGCAGACAGTCAACAGTTGGGGATGTCTGGATCATCAGTGAACATCTTTTCCTTGTATTTTGAATGAGTGTGCCCAGACACGCCGATGCAACTTATAGAATCATAGTTGCAGCTGAGTGCGAGGGGGCTCACTCTGATTCGCTGTTCAGCATAGCAAGAGTGCACAAGAGCATAGGAGGCAATGACTTTACATGTTACACACACACATTCTATTTGTCATTTTCATTTCTCCATAACAAGCTACACTACTCACACCAGCATGGTCATGTAGAGGAAGAAAACTGGAGGGATAATCAAGACTCCAAGGTGACAAAGTATACACTGTTACATTAACTTTTTGTTGTTGTTTGTCTTTCTTTTAAATCTACAGTCTTCTGCTTTCTTTGTCGTTAAACCTTACATTCTACTGTCCTCATCTACAAGCAATGTCTTTTTTCCACAGGCACAGATTGGGCATCCTTTGCAGCAGATGGAAGCCTTTGCATTGAGTTAAAGTGCTAATTTATTTTTACTCTTTCAGCTTTCTAAGCGACATACCTCACTTACTTTCCACTGTCCTTGTGAGGAAATGATAAAGCACACTGAAAGGTTAGAATATGCAACATATCGCAGTTTAAAATTAGATTTAAATCATGTAAAAAAAACAGAGAGCAACAGCAGATGGCGTAATTTGTTGGCCAACCATGAACTACGTATCCAACTGCTCGGCATCTGCAGATACAGGTGGAAACAAAAAACATTTTGTAACACATAAAATCAATTGAATTTACTTAATGCACATATCAAAGAAAGTAAGGAAACACTGCCTTGTGTATACATTATAATGATAAAGTGAGTGCAGTTGGATGTATAGTCAACAGCGTGCGTGGAGATGAGATCCAGGTCATGTGATTTATCTCAGATTAAGGAATTTTTTTAAAAAAAATCTAATCTAGGCACACATTATCAATTACAACGATTTGTTATTATCTGGGTCGATGGATCATAGAGAGGCTAACAGTCTGTAAAAATAGGTAGGCAGCAAGTGTCAAAGTAACATCTATGTGAATGCCAGGATGAAGAGTCCAAGATTATACTCCCAGCAGAATATCACTGTAACAATCTGATGATACTTATTTTACCCCTCAGGGGTTTTGTTGTGACTGATCAATGTTTATCCATCCTGTTGCACTATCCAATGTGTCAACCATAAAACTCCACGCTCCTGACTCGTTTGATGGCACAGTGATATTTATTATGTATTTCTGAGGTCGTTACTGTCTGGGATCCTGAGTAACCACACTTCGCTACTTTTGTTTACGGAATCCCACATGGCTTCACTGCTAAGTTTTGCATTACACACTGCGTCACAGGCTAATAAGTAAATTTATACACACTGTCCATTATGAATGCGCACAGCAGTTGATTCAGCAAAGACATTTTCTGAGAAAGAAAGGAAAAGAAACAGAGAAAGAGATAAGACAATAGTCAGTATAGGACTGACTTTTACTGTTCAGAGAGCTCACAGTACAATTAGGATGCAAGGCGGATACAGAATTAGCTGCTGTTAGGAGCCACGTCACTGTGAGAAATCTGCCAGTCACGTAATAGAAAAGTTTTATGGTTTTTGTACAAAAGCAGCTGGTGATCCAGTTTATTTATGTTACAGTATGACCTATGAAAAATATAAACTAAAGTACCATTGCATGTAAAGAACTAAATTAATTGAAATAAGTGTGTAAGATTGTTCATTTATTAAGGAAAATTTCTAATATATTTCTGTGTGTGTGTGTTGTGTATGTGGAGATCTGTCGGCTATTGATAAGCCCAGCACATTTTATTTTTTCATTTCAAATTGACCTCAGGTCTATTTACAAAATTTCTATTAGATAAAGGTCAGCATTTAACTTTGTCCTATGCTGGGGGACATAATGTTGCTGCATGACCCACTTTCTATTAACATTTAAGTTCACTTCAGATTTGTCATTATTATTCAATGATACAACCTATCATCATCATACCCCCCAATGCAACAAAATAGGAACGAACAGATTTTATCACTAGCATTTTACAGATGTGACATGGTTCTTTACATGGCCACAGTTAGAGGTCTTAAGTTGCTCAGTGTGTTACAGGTTTTATAAAAGACAGAATCAGTCAAATGCGCAGTTTACTGTGCCATTGGAAATGCATTTACACAAAATCATATAAAATCTACTTCTGTTCAAATCATGAGCTACTTTCCACGTGTGAGCTTAATCTCTAAAGGTTAAATAAACATTGGATACAATTAGTTTCTTGCTTTTGAAATGAAAATAGACCAAAAGATACATCATGTTGTCATCGCCATATTTTTCACTGGTTTGTTGCTCAAAACTATTGAAGTTGACTGAGTTGACTCAGGTGAGTCCTGCCATCTAGTGGATGATGAATATACCTACAATAGTCTGAGGCAAATCTCATTTTTGCTATTGTGAATGGCTACTATTCACATTATAAATAATATGTGTCAGTTTCATTGCCTTTTTCTGTAGTCAAACCAAGAACTATTTAACTTAAATTTGTGTAATTTTACTTAGTTTCCACCATTTATTCTAAAATTACTTACAGAATTAATAAAAGAAAATAATGTCAATTATTTCTGGACTTTCATTTAAAGTCTTATTTAGCAATAAAAAAATATCATGTGCTCTACAAAATGTATTCCAATTTTCTGAAATGCATACTCACATTATGAGAAAGCCACATAATTTGGTATTAACAATGATCAACAAAACTGACCGTTTAAGGTAAGTAATGTTTAGCTGAAAGACAACACCTTCTTGTTGTTTTCCAAGATTTATAACTGGTCAGTTGTTCAGTCTGGCAGTTACCCTGGTGGGTTTCCTGTCATGCCATGCAAGCTGGCAGGGTGCTGGGAATAGTGCATGTGCCCTTGTGTGTTTGTGTACACGTGTGTGTGTGTGTGCATGTTATGAGGCAGAGGCATGTGTGGACATACTTCTCATTTTATCAGTGATAGCTCTCAGCTGTCCTTCTGTCTACCCCCCTGCCTCTGTCTTCTCCTGTGTCCTAAAGTGTCTTAAAGCTTGTCATTCATCCTTTGCCCATGTTTTCTTTATCTCAGACTCTTCTCTACTACTCTGTCTCACTGACACAAGATGTTATGTTGGAGTCACTATTCAGAAAAAAAAAGAAAAACAAATAGAAAAAGACTGTCACCCATGGGGATGAAAAATATGTCAGTGTTTTTTTGTGCATGTTCAACACACACACTCACACACACTCCCAGCTGTCTCCTGCCATGAAGTATGCGGAGAGGTCGGGATGCTGTTGGGTGGGGGAGGTGGAATGGAGTTTGCCATAAGAAACAAGAGCTCGTCTTTGAAATACCAGCTGATCCACCTTCCCACTAAGAACCTCAGCTCTGAAGCGACTGCTACGGCTTGAGGGCACATGGCTCTTTCTGGTTAAACTCAGTTAAAAGGTTATATTGCCATCTGCTAACTGTTAAGGCACATTATTGAACGGATGCTGTGGATTTCAGTCCTGTTCCTGAAAGCAATATGAACCTTCCCAGAGTACCCATCTTGTTGGCATCGTTTCTCTGTGTTTATTCTGGTAAGTCATACTTTATATTTTTGTCATACTTTTGTATTCAAGAGGGTCTTCCAGTAAATGTATATATATTTTTATATATATTTACAAATGTGTAAAATGTCAGATACCAACTTAGTTCTAAATGTCACAAATTGCTTGTCAAGTAATTGATCCATTTAGAAAATCTGTTATATTTTAATGATAAGCCACATCATGAAATCAGTCACATTTATAACAAGGTTGTATGTCTGATCTCAGAGAAGTAGTTTACATGATGTTTATTAAATGTCTCGTGTCTAGTTTCAATTATATACTGAGACTGAACAGTTGTATTAAATAAGCACAGGCAGAAACAGGAACCAGCTTCCTGACACATGGCCCGACAACCCAGCTACAGTGCACACTAGGGGCGGCAAGTTCAAATTAAATGATCATTTATTACACAATATTATTATTTATTTTCATTCCTAATCAAAACAGCCTGCTATTCTTTGAGTAAGCCACTTCTATTAACAGTATTTAAGTATCAGATTCAATTCAATTCAGCTTGTTCTTTTATTTTTGCATATTTCTCTATGTTTATATTGACAGAATAAGACATAACTAATGTCCTCTTCAGAACTGATGTTACAAAGCAGGAGAGAATTTAGTTTTGTCCAAGGACACTTCAACAGGACTTGCACAATATGTCCTCTTGGGAGAATTAAAACTGACTTGTCAAGTACTGGACATGTAACAACCAGGTAAAATCTGTCTCCCCAAACTCTGGTGCACCTTTTGTTATACTAAATTAGTGCATTCAACGTACAATTCCATATAAGATGGAGAGCATAGAAGAAGGAAAAAGTTTTGGATTAACATCCCAGACCGTTCAAACGCATCAATGTATCAGTGATGGGCAAGAAGCTGAGTACGGTGAACTGGTCAATCAACAATCATCCTCATTTTGAACACAAACAAAACAAAAGAGATTACTGTGGATTTTAGGAGGAGCACAAAAAAGTTTGTCCATCCAGCTGAAAGAAGTGCAGGTGGTGGAGGATCATAAATACACAACAGTTTAGCTGGCAACAGACTTCACTGGATTTTTTTATTTTTTATTTTTCCTAACCTATTTTTAACCAGGACAAGCGTCATTGAGATTTAAAATCTCCTTTCCAAGTGTCCTGGCCAAGACAGCAACAACACAGTTAAAAATGTACAGACACACAGACAACAAACTTTCAAACTAAAGTTTTAAAACAAATTAAAAGCCCCAAATCAGTCAGACCATCTTCAAACAAAGATAAAAAAGAAACTTAAAATGAAGTTTCAAGTCTTTTTGGAGTTTTTTCTGGGAAAGGGGAGCAGCATACATAAAAGATTTTTTATTTCTTCATCTCCATCCATACCCTTGAAATGAAAATGATAAAAAATAAATAAATCCTGAGAACGAAGACTGTCAGGTCCTGAGTTTTTCTTATGAAGAAAGATTGGAAGTTAGGACAGAAAAGCAAACCAATAACAGCTTTGTAAACAAGAATATACCATTTTAGCCTTCGTGTGGCCAAAGATGACCATCCGACATGTTTGTACAATCAACAAGTAAGAGTTTTAGAATTTGTGATTAACCTCAAAGCCCCGTGATACACAGTAACCAGAACATGTAGGTTTATGGCTTGACGATAATTCAATATAAATATATATCGCAATATACTTTTATTTAATAACCGTAATAAGAGTTTTGAACAAATTTCCGATATTATGATATACATACAGTATAAGATTACAGCGTTTCACTGACTGGCGATCAAGCCGAACAGAAAGAGCTGCAACACATTGGCTACGTAAGTGATGACGTACACCACAGACACGGAGCCTGACCAATGAGCCCCGACAAAGCCCAGCAGCATAAAAAAGAAAAAAGAAAAATAAAAAAAAGAAGACAAAAATTAAAGCCCAGCAGCAGTTGGCTGTGCTCAGCGCGAGGTAGAAGGCTAGGCTACGCTAAGCTCCAACGCTGCTAGTTTTAGCTACAAAACGAATGCTCATGTCTGTAACGCAAACGTGACTGAACAAGCTTCTACGAGCGAAGAGAAAGCAGACGAAGTTGTTGATAAGAGAGGAAAGACTAACTCGGTGGTACGGAAGTGGTTTGACTCAGTGTCGCTAACTTAACGACTTTGCGCTTTGTTTTCACTCCCCTCTAGCGACTTTTATTTTTATTTTTTTATAGCGACTAAAAAAAGATCTAGCTACTTTTTCTGTTATTATTGGAGACTTTTGGGGACTGACGACGCCCCTCCACCCCACCCCCCACCCATATTAATGTCTATTCATGAAGGATGTGGACAAAAGTATTTAAAAAGTTTTAAGTGTTGAAATGTTCCAGACTCCTAATTAAAAAACAAATTACAATTAATAAAATTACTAAAAAATAAAGAAAATATTGACTGAAGAATTTAATTAAATTTTATTATTTTTTGCTGATCAGGCAAAAGTGCATCTGAAGTATTTCCACTCATAGAATATGCTGGGTCAGAAGATGAAGCACCAATTGTTGCTCACTCTTTTTTTCTGTTTTCTTGTAGAAATTTTGGGCACTTTTCTTTTCAAGTCTAGTTGAAGCACCTTTGTTTAAATCTATAAGAATAACATAATAAGCCTATGTTGTAGTTTAAAGTTAAAGCTATTA
>JBAMHW010000018.1:25796607-25808761 GCA_037177495.1 Rhadinocentrus ornatus | reverse complement strand
TGAAGGAGTTTCATAAACTTGGCAAAATAATTTTTAGTTTTACAGCATCTGTTGTGGCATTTTTGGCAGTTTTTCTGGTGTTTTTATTTTGTTTATATCGATATCGGAATTATATCGTATCGACCGAAATTAAGAAATGTATCGTGATACAAGTTTTGGCCATATCGTCCAGCCCTATGTAGGTTCAGACAAGGCATGCATGTACAAACCTTTTCTAAGATTCAAATTAAAGACTGATATTAAAGACCTTTTTTACCAGCTATTGAATATGTGGAGTAAATGAAAGATCCATCAATTGAAATACCAAGATTTTAACATACACAAACTCAATCTGTGAACCCTGCAAACTTACAGTTGGGGGCAGGTTCTGTGGCTTGGCCTTGGCATTTGAGAGCAGCTTTGCAATGCCTTAAAGTGTATGCAACATGGGAAACAACATCAGACCCAAATCCTTCAAGGGCTGTTGAGGAAAGTCAATCTGCTTTGCATCGATCGGCTGGGGAAACCACACCAGTGCCAGAAAATGGACAAACTGATCCAGAAGGCTGGTTCTGTACTGGAAATAACTCTAGACCTGCTGAGCCAATTGCCCAGAGTACAATGCTGCACAGGTTGCTTAACATAATGAAAAATTCTTTTAAAAATTGTTTTCAGGTCCACGTTAACACAGTGAGGTACAGGAGGCCATTTCTGTTAACAGCCATCACCCTCTGAGACAAGAACTCAAATTAATCATTTTAGTTAGTTTGAATGACAATGAACGGTTTCTATAGAAAGAAATAGTGAATAAAAAATAAACAATACAATCGACTAAAACATTAGAATTTCCTTGTGGGATTAATAGTGCACTAATGTCCATTTATGATGGAGAGAATCTGAGTACAGGTTGATATACACACTGATCCGATGGCCAGGTAAAGGTGGCGGGTCAAGATGAATGGATGTGCCTTGTAAGCCAATAGTTGGGTGTCATCTGCATCATTACAAATTTGTAAAAATTAAGCTCTGTAAATCATTGAAAAGCTTTATTGTTAGACGCTACTGGTGCTTAAAACTCAAAGTCTTTTCATTTCACCAAATGACTTGTTTTCCTTCAAAAAATAAATAAATTTGGATTTCTTAAATCTGTACAATTCTGGTAAACAAACATACTGATGTTGATGTAAAGGCACTGTTTTCAACCACAGTACCACAGTTTAGATCAATCAGCATCATTACAGGCGAGATTTTAGGTGTGACAACGTGGTTTGGGAGATGCTTATGGAATTACTATTATCAACTAGTGATGTGTCATGCGCGAAAGAGCCGGCTCTGAGAGCCGATGCTTGTTAGTGAATCAGAAGAGCCGGCTCCCATCGAGTGAGAGCCTGCTCCCCTTTTTTTTTTTTTCCTTTTACTGCGTGCTTAGCTCTCAGTGCTTAGCCCCAGCTCGGCCCACGGCACTACTTTGTTTGGATTGGCCTGCATGGACAGGTGGCCAATCACATGTGAGGATATAGGACATCATGTGAAATCAGAAAGGTGGTGGTGGGGGGGACTACATTGTGTAAGACAGCAGACAGCCGTGAGGAGAGTACATCATGAGAGCGTCATGTCATCAAACCCTAGTCACACAGAGGAGAAATCGGATCAGCTCATCCAAGATGAGGCATTTTATTGTTCTGAATGCCAACCTGCACTGAGGACATTAATGCTGCTTTCTTCAGTTTGGTTCTCGTTCTGTTTTGTGGAGTTGTTTGCTGTTTTTTGTCCATTTGTGCAATATAAGACCTTTGTTAAAATAGTAAACAAAAGTAAGTGGTTTTGTATCAGAATAAATGCTTAAAAGATGGCAAATATAAGGTTTCTCGTAAAAATGCTGAACACAAACGGTTTTCAAAACAAAATTCTTTAATTTTTGCGAAGTTAAGGTAAATTATGGGACTAAAAAGGATGCTAAATTAAGAGCCGTTCGGGAGCCAAAAGAGCCGAACTTCCCATCACTGTTATCAACGTAGAGAAATTCTCCACTGAAAGAGAAGAAAGGCTGATGTCTGTGTAAAAAATATGCTTTTGTTCTTTCATGTTGCCAATGGTTTGGATTTAGACAGCTCCATCTTTGATTGATAGTCAGTTGATTCATTTACCTGGAAAGTATTTTTATGACTTCGTAGATTGTTTTTCTTTGCTGCAAACAATCCTGCACATCAGGTTAAAAATGTGCAGGATTGTTCTTTTTGGACTTATATATATTTTATTTCCTATACAAGATGGTGGCATGCGTGCAGTATAATATGGCTTACCAACATTTGGAAGAGAACATCCACCGGCTTTGCACTAAAATCCTGGACAATGACAGGTGGCTCGATAAAACTCGCTATAGCAGTCACGATGGTCCAATGCAGGCATCACTAGGTGCTGCCCTGGCTCGGTCTTCCTCTACCTAGCTGTCTCAGGCCACAGTGGAGCCTGATGCTGTGGAGGATGACGAATGGGTATGAACGACCAGCTGACTGCTAGAAAGAGGGGGTTGCTGCTGTTGTTCATGTGCTGTAGATCCAACTCCGGTCACGAGTGGGGTTATTTGACTTCTGACAATCCTGCTGCAACCGGAGAAAGTTCATCTGTGGTCGGCGAGTGCGGCACATACGACGAACGGCGTTGCCGCACCTTCAGCCTCTGATAAAGTCCCGTCATTTCCCCAGCCACTTTATCTGCTTACATCATTGATTGTTGGCGGCTCCATAGTTGAAAACATTCGCTTCTTTAACGCAGTCTTGCATTCTTTTCCTAATTTAACTCTACAGCTGGCTGATTTCTCCGCCATCCTCAAAAGAAGTAATTGTTCACTTGGGAACCAAAGATACAGTTCTTCGACAGTCCAAACGGACCAAAGCTGCTTTTAGCAACATCTTTTGGGATCTTAAAACACTAGGATAAGGGATTTTTTATATCAGGGCCCATCCCCACCGTGAGTCCAGGCGCCAGCAGGATACTCAACACTTGGTTGCAGTCAGTTGGTAGAATCCACCAGATGGATTTTATTGAAAGTTTTTACTTTTTTTTTTCTTTTTTTAAATTGTTTTACCCATTTTGGCAGTGATAAAGTACATCCCATAAAAACTGGCTGCCAAATGTTGCAGCACGCTGTGTAGACCTAGCCACGTGACTGAACGAGCTCGCCGTTCAGACACGCCCCTCCTCCTCTTGTGTTATTCATGTTACTGACCAGATGAACTCTTAAGTCATTTGAAAGTCACCCCACTACAGATATTTTTCCTGTTGTAATTTCTGCCAGACATTTGTCAACGATATCTTTAAGACAATCACGTTGCCACAGCAAGGAGCAAATCTATCTAATCCTTTTTCCAGGTCTTTCCAGCTAATAGAACCAGTACAACAAGATAGCCCTTCTCAAATATTGGTCCCTCAATAACAATTCTGTCTTCCAAAATGAACTCATCTTGGACTGTAAATCAGATCTTCTTTGCCTCACTGAAACTTGGCATAACATGGACTATTTTCTTCTAAATTGGTTTCACTTACATTAACAGTTTATGTCTTGATGGCATTGTCATGGTGTTGCAGCTTTTAGAAGAGATTTTGAGATCTCTACTCTCCCCACCCTTGCTGCTGGCTCTTTTGAGGATATTTTATTTCTAACTCGCTGGCCTCTCTGCTGTGGTTGTTGCCATAATCTGTCATCTTCCTGAACCCAGTTCCATCCTTTTTTCTGATCTGTCTCACCATATGACCCAACTTTTTGCCATTTTATCTTCTGTGCTTCAGTTGGGGGATTTCAGTATCCATGTAGATAATGCAAATGGAAAACTAGTCACAGATCTTCTGTTATGTTATGTTTTAACATAACCCAACATGTAGACTTCCACATGCACACACATGGTCATATACTGGGCTTTGTTTGCATCTGTAGAATCTCCCTGCACAAGCTCTCCAGCTCTGCACCATCTTTCCATCTTTCCGATCACCTCTCGATCATTTTCATCATTGATATTCCCACTCTCACACCCAAGGAAAAACGGATCTTTTCTTTCAGGAACCTGAAGTCTGTATGTGCTTCCATCACTCGAAAAATGTTCACCTCTTCTCCTCCACTGCCTGATGATCTGGTCTTGCACAGCCCTGCTCTAGTCTTTCCCACATGTTCATGCTTTTTTGCTCTTTTGATTCATAAAAGCTTGGTTTATTATTCATTTTGGGTCCCAGCCCTACTCTAATTTTTTTTTTATTTACACAGCAAATGTTGGAGAATGACTGATGATATGTACCCATCATCTGGTATATAAAATATAAAATGTTTACACGTACCCCCTGTAATGTGCTCACGTACCACTAGGGGTACGAGGACCCCCGGTTGGGAATCACTGATTTACTACAGCAATATTCTCTCCTACTCCTAGGACCTGTTGGCTCCTCTACAAAAAGTGTGTCATTATCCCACTCAGCTCACTGACACAAACCAGAACCTGATGAAACTAAAACCCAGAAATGTAAATTGGGGAGACTCTACAAGAAATCTAGACTTACTGTTCACTTTCAGGTTTTAACACACTATATTCACCTATACAGAAATGCTCTCCCCGCTCTCCTTACTAATCCAGTCTTATTCATATCTTCTCCACCAAAAATAAACTTTTGAAACTCCACCACAACACTTCTTTATCATTTACTGTTGGGAAATGCATATCATTCCTACAATTTTTCCAGTCCAAAATCATAACTATACATTACCTGAATCTACACCAGTAGCCACTCCTTCCCCAGACCAACCACCCTTCATTTCTTAAACTTTTTCTCATTTCACTTCTGTTTCTACCATTGAGGTAGCTGGTATTTTGGCTGGAATAAAGAAATCTTCGTCTATATTAGACCCTATGCCACTTGTACTGCTCAAAGACTGCATTCCTGCCACTTCCCACCATTTGACCACATTCCTCTGCTGTCACTGCCATCCTCAAGAAACCCAGTATCAACCCTGATGACATGATTCGTTTCTGTCCCATCTCTAAACTGCATTTCCTGACAATAATTCTGGAACGTGTTGTCTTCTCCCAACTCCAAATCCATCTCCACCCATCACCTTTCTGAACAGTTTCAGGCTGGATTCTTTGCAAAACATCACATTCAACAATATTCCTCCATAACCCCCTCAACTCATTCCACCTTTCTCTTCAGCTTTCTCAATTGCTGCTTCTACTCCATGAAACTCCCTCCCCAAAGACATCTGTTATGGCTCTGACCTAACATTGTTTAAAAAAAAAAAAAACTCACCCAAACATATTTTTTTCCAGAGTTGCCTTTAATTATTTTAATTATCTTAAATTATTTTATGTGAGGAGATATCCTAAGAGTTTTTCAATGGTTATGATTTTGTGGATTGATGTTTTTGAATGCATTGCATTTTTTTCTTGTTCTCCTGCTGTAAGACACCTTTCCTGAGGAGCACCCTATGAATAAAGTAAATGTTTCATTTTATTTTATTTTTATTATTGTTGTAATTATTAAAGGCATTCTAAGCAGTGCTTTAACAAAGTGCACATCTTCGAGTTTCAACGTGCTCAAGCAAATCTGACTTTGATACTGTGATCCAGATGATTGAGAATAATCTCAGTCATACATACTGTAAAAAAGTGTTTGCATATATCAAATTTGGCCACAATATGTTTTTTTCTATGACTCATGTTACCTTAGTTGCCAGCCCAGGGACTTAAACCCAAGCTCTCCAGACCCAAGCCCACCTCTGTAACCACTAGGCTACCACACCCTTAAAAAAAAAGGGCCATGCGGGTACTGAGTGGCTATGGGCTTGAACTGGGCAAATTTTGCAGGTCCCATGTGGCTTGGGCTCCAGCTGAAACCCAGTCAGAACCAACTAGAAGGTGAAGCCACCTTGGAAACTCCAGACAAATCCACTCGGAATCCTTATCTGCAGCCCAATTTTAACCCTTACACGGACATGTTGGCTTGGTGGTTTAATTTTGCAAAGGCAGGTTAACATCAGTCGGAAACAGTAACTACACGTGGGCAATGACTGACAGCTCCAAGTGTCTCTCGTGTCCCGCTTCCCCTCTATTTATGTATTTGGCAAGATCAAAGCATGCTAGCATGAAAACAGACAGGGTTCAAGCACAGATGATGGCAGGCAGCCAGAGAAATGAGCATCGGCTTTGTAAACAGAACAGTGCTCATGATCTTTGAGAAAAATCCAAAGGGCAGTTTTGAAAGAAAAAAAATTTCAAGTGTTTTATTGTGCATGGAATGTGTATGTTGCTCTTGTGGGCTAAATGAAATAAGATACTCGGCTACTCAGTTCAGGCTGAGTGAAGCTCACCAACAGATTCCCGAAATAACTTGCAAAGGATGTGACTTGACTCACAGAACTGTGCTGGGTCATATTATAAAAAACTGCTTGGCATGTTTTCTGTCATTACAAAGGGACTGTAATGGTTCACGTATTGTAAACAAGATAAAGTCACAAAGGCAAGTTAATTCATTTTTAAAACCTGTGACCTAAGTGGCAAATGTATAAACCTCTTTAACAAGGGGAATGTACAAATAAAAGGAAAGATGAGGCAGACGTATGAGGAGGAAGTACCTTACCAGCAGCCCTATTCGCTAATTATTAACTGGGACATACCTTTAAGAGATGTGATCACTTTTAAAAGGCCTTAATGTTTAGCTTTCACTCTAAAGGCTGAACAAAATAAAAACAACTTCAAGGCAAGAATGCTAAAGAGACTTTTGCAAAAGAACCAAAAATGGGTTGTTGAAAAATAAAATAGGATAAAAACACCATAAAATAAAGCACTGTATTGTGCAATCTAACAATGTCAAAGTCTCAAATATTAAATTAAATGTCCGCCTATAAATTTCAAGTAGATCCTTCATGAGAAACCGCACTTCACAGGTTTTTACCTGTTTCCAAACCTCACTTTCAAGTAGCATATTATTGCTTTACAGACCGCGTCAGACAGTAACATGGATATCTGGATACAACTTGCTGGAGAGAGCTCAGAAGAGACAGGATGCAAGACGGATGATAAATAGCCATCGTTACGAGGTGCCTTAGTTCAGAAGTGGGGCTTTAACATCTGCCAGTTTCTATAGTCTGCTAATATATAGGATACATTTTCTGAATGGTTAAAAAATGGTGTTAAGATAGTTTAATGAAACAAAGGGAGGGCACAACACTTGGATCTGCCAATGAACAAGAGAAAACCTGGAGCATAAATACTGAGAAAACCAAATGACAACAGAAATCCACAAGAACTGAACCAAAATTCACCAAGCATTACATAATTACAGCATATTTTCTATCTTCAGGCTGGCTTAATGTTGGCAAGGTTAGTGAAAGCAAGAGCAACACACACACATCACCAATACCAGGATGGAAAGGTGCCACAAACCAAGAAAATCAATGAACTTTACTTCATTGTCATCTGTAGTTCACTTTGATTTGTTTTAATCAAATAGTTCATGAACTAACAGAATAGTGTAACTGATGGGGTTATCAAGGCATTGATTAACGGGTGTCTGAAACACATTTTGTACAAAGAGGTGTAAATGTAGGTTAAATATACTGAACACCCACTGATCCAGACTTCGTGTCAAGTGGATTGGTGAGGGCTGATCTTCCCAAACAGCCGCTTAGCGCTGAGATTATGTTCACGTAGGACTCACAGAGAAGGATATGATTGCAATGCAGACAGCTCAGGGTACATTCAGTGTACTTTTCACCATCATGGAATGTCAGTCACTGGAGCGCTGGTGCTGTTGCTGTTGATCTGTTGTATCCACCTGTCCCGCCTCTCTTTCATCAGATAATTCCCCCCTCCTCCTCCTCTTTCTGCTTTCCATGTATTTAGTCTCTCAGTCTCTCAGTTGCACGAAAGGGTTTTATGTTGCTGGTTGCAAGCCAGGGAAATCTTTGGTGTGTGAATCACTGTAAATGTAATCTTGTTACATCAGCTCTGCTTTCTGTTCTGGTGTAAAATTATTTGAGGGCGGGGCTAAAATTAATGGCAAATTAAATTAAAACTGTACAGGAAAAATAAATGTGAGCACCTAACTGAATTCTGTGTATGCCCTTCTCCTTTAGGCCGAGTATTCTGCTCAGAAGATGAGACGCAGTTAGTAAAAACCTTGTTCACCGGTTACAACAAAGTGGTTCGTCCTGTTGACCACTTCAGTGAGGCTGTAGTGGTCACTGTGGGACTGCAGCTCATACAACTTATCAGTGTGGTAAGGGCACCAGTGTAGCCGATCTTCTCCAAGGGCGCATATCAAAACAAACCTAGCTATAGCTGTCATGTTTTGTCATATTTAAGGTTTGTTGATTTATTTCTGACCTCAACAGCAAAAAAAAAAATGTATAAAGTTTATAATAAAAGTAAAACATGTTGGTCACACATTCATATTGAATTGGTATGTATGTCCAAATGGGGTCTTGCATCCAAATAAAAGAAAAAGAAAAATACTTTTTAATCCATACCCCTTCTCTTTCTGGAGCGCAGATGTGTCCTGACTGTTGACCATAATGAAATTGTTTTTTAATACTATTTTTAAAGCTCTTGAGTCAATTAAACAACTGTCTCTAGTCTTTTATTCTTCTTTTTATTTATCTGCTAGTGAAATGTAGATCCACATCCTTACCCTCAAAAATTCCTCAGTTGCTTGTAGACAGTTATCTATCTGTGAAACGAGCAGCGACTTTTGGAAACTAAATCTTCTTTTATGAAGGGTTTTGCATCCAAAACCATTCCTCTTGACTTCTAATCCAAGCTAAGAGTATGCACTTCAGACCCATATGTCACTATTACGCAACTGATAATTGGATATGTAATGGCAGACAGCTAAAATCTCTTTTTTTTTTACAGTTGTCCAAATATCTTAAGACCTTTCTGTATTTCTGTTTGACTTTTTTTCTACATTTTTTTTCAGGATGAGGTTAACCAGATTGTGACCAGTAATGTCCGTCTGAAACAGGTAAAACATGAAAAGCAGATTTAGAAATCCCCAAAACAATGGTAAATGGGCCCCATACTGGTTATTGTTTATGCAAGCCCAATAAGTTATATTTAAGTTTAAGCTTACATTTTAATGACATCAGCAGTGTGTTTTATATGTTCATTTATCACATATTTAGATGCTTTAAATTTGCCTAATGAAAATAAATCTCACAAATGGATGATCTTTGTTCTTTTAACTATCAATAATATTAAAAACTCTTAATGCTTAATGCTTAGATGTGGATATAAGAACTTATCAGTTTGCTGCTAGTGTAAAGTTTTTCAACTTTTCTTCCCAGCAATGGACAGATGTGAACCTGAAATGGAATCCAGATGAATATGGTGGCATCAAGAAGATCAGAGTCCCTTCAACTGACCTATGGAAACCTGATTTAGTGTTATACAACAAGTAAACGCACGTCTCGTTGGTTTATACTTTAACCTACTTGTGTACTAAGCCTTCTTTGTGTCTTGCCTCTTTACATCACAATGCCTCTCCTCTACTGCCATCCCCTGCAGTGCTGACGGTGACTTTGCCATCATCCACGAAACTAAGGTTCTGCTGGAGTACACTGGCATGATAACATGGAACCCACCAGCCATTTTTAAGAGTTACTGTGAAATTATCGTCCTTCACTTCCCATTTGACCTGCAGAACTGCAGCATGAAACTGGGGACCTGGACTTATGATGGTCTGCTAGTCGTCATTAATCCAGTGAGTTAAAAATGTTCATTCTAATTTGGAGTATTTCACAAAATAGTTTCAAATAAAACACAATATTTGAAGGCAATGATCTCCCTGTGTTTTAGGACAGTGATCGACCAGACCTCAGTAACTTCATGGAGTCGGGTGAATGGGTGTTAAAGGACTACAGGAGCTGGAAACACTGGGTTTACTACACTTGCTGTCCTGACACACCATACCTCGACATCACCTACCACTTCCTGATGCTACGGCTGCCACTTTATTTCATTGTCAACGTCATCATTCCCTGTATGCTGTTCTCTTTTCTCACTGGACTAGTCTTTTATCTCCCTACTGATTCTGGTATGTCTATCCTGGCTGGTTTGAAGTGTTTAAATCTTCATTAAAATTGGATGAACTACAGTTTAAACAGTAACTTTAATCAGATTAAAGAAAAATTGCAACAGATTATCTTTGCCCTTTTCTGAAAAGTTCCATTTTCTGTTTTTACAGTTTTATTGTGTTTTCTGTGCCTTCAGGTGAAAAGATGACTCTCTCCATCTCTGTCCTGCTGTCTCTGACTGTCTTCTTGTTGGTCATCGTGGAGCTAATCCCCTCCACTTCAAGTGCTGTCCCCCTTATAGGGAAATACATGCTCTTTACAATGGTGTTTGTCATCGCGTCCATCATCATCACAGTCATCGTCATCAACACACATCACCGCTCGCCCAGCACACACACCATGCCCGCGTGGATACGCAAGGTTTATATTTAATTTTCAGTTTGATTACATAAGAAATGCAGCTTTTGTTTTATGAATGACTCACGCAGTCAGTTTGAAAGGAATTAAATCTATTCCTTTTTCCGTTTACTTCTCAGGTCTTCATTGAAACCATTCCCAATATGATGTTCTTCTCAACAATGAAGCGTCCCAGTCAGGAGATCCGACAGAAGAGACTGTTCCCTACTGACATGGACATCTCTGATATCTCAGGCAAAATACATCCCACTAAACACTGTAACATGAGACAAGCCAAGCATGTTCTGGGAAGAAATTAGATATTTTAAAACTGCATATGTATTTATGTCACATGCAGGTGTTACTATCAGTTGGACACAGTGACCCCAGAAGTGAAAATAAAAGCAGACAAGTCACAACATGCTCATTTAGACATAATTTATAATTGCAAAAATCAAAGAAATATTCAGTAACTAGAGTGCACTTAAAATTTGTGCTAATAATTCAGTGGCAACATGTTCTGTTTTCAACAGGTAACCTAACTCCCACTACTGTCACCTACCAGTCTCCCATCATTAAAAACCCTGATGTGCGCAGTGCAATTGAAGGAGTGAAGTACATTGCTGAAACCATGAAATCAGATGAGGAATCAAACAATGTAAGAGAACATCTGCATGCTCTATCAATATTTTTAAGTTCAGCTGGCCAGTAATTCATGTTTTTCTAAGAGTCCGAGCAAAGTTAAGTGTTAAGCTTCACATTCACTGTGAACACAGATTAAAGTGCATTTCCTGCAATACGCATAATGTGACAAAAATACAAACATTTCTAAATTAGTTTGATACCAAGTAGTGAATTTTGAAACGTTTATTAGTTTGATGAGTCTCTAGCTTTTGTTATAGTTTCTAAACGATACTAGGCTACCACGCTTGTAATTATATGAAATTAAAAGTCTCTTTTATTCCATTTTAATTTAGGCAGCAGAGGAGTGGAAGTTCGTTGCCATGGTTTTGGATCACATCCTGCTGTGTGTGTTCATGACTGTGTGCATCATCGGGACGCTTGCTGTATTTGCTGGGAGACTCATTGAGCTCAACATGCTGTAAACGGGAATGTTGGCATCTGCCTTGAAGAGGCATCAGAAGAGGACTGATCCAGACTGTATTTTTCCCACTGCACCATTACTCTTGTGTCACATTTAACTGTGTGAGTTTGTGTATTTACAAAAATTGAAAATTTATTAACAGTAACTCCAAATGATGAGTCTTTTGATGTCATACTTGAAGCTTTTCTTGTTTCTAACATGCTTTTTTTCCCATTGATTTTCTACAGTTTGTGATTACTGCTGTCTCTCTGGTGGGCACTCCGAGTGCATTATATTACTCTTGAAGCCGGAAATTTTTTCATTAATGTGCTGGTATATTTTGGCAGCCTTATGAATGAGTTAGTCTGATGAAGTGCAGGCAAAATATTTTCCTGTGTGGAAGTTTTATTGATTGGTTTTGCCTGATACTTATTTATTTTTTGTACTTTATGGGTTCAAGTCCTCTGGTTTGCATTGTTTGAAGGCAAGACAGAAAATCTGAGTACAAATAAGGTTTCAGTTGTAAGAGAACCTCTGATGAATTCCTACATTGTGAGTTCTTGCAAGGAATATATATATATATATATATATATATATATATATATATAAAAAACTCCACTGGATCTCATATAAGATCG
>JBAMHW010000018.1:25726172-25739290 GCA_037177495.1 Rhadinocentrus ornatus | reverse complement strand
TCCCATCATCAATACAAGATCTTGGTGAAAAATGAATGCAACACTGGATAGAAATAAATCTTGTGACATTGCAGTTTATTTATGCCACAGTGAATGCTGCCATAATTCAAGCTAAAGGGGGTTAATGAAATATTAGATTGTGTGATTTTTTTCTTAGGTGGCAACTTTTTTATTTTTTGGGCCAGGCAGTGTATCTTTTAATGTCCAAACACAGTACTTTGCTAAGATAGCAATATTACTACTGTAGCTGGTTCAGAAAGGGCAGCTATTCAAAGATTTTTTTTTATGATGGCCAATTTTTCCTCTCTCCTCTTTTAGGCAAAATTCCTTTTATTCATGTAGGGAACCAGGTGGTGTCCGAACTTGGGCCCATAGTGCAGTTCACCAAAGCTAAGGTGATGTAACAGATGTGGAAGTGGCTGTTAAATGAACAGATGCACTTTAAATCACAGAAGATGTAGTTTATCTAATTGCAAATCATATTTCTGTGCTGACACCATATTGTTCCTCTATTCATGTTTGCGGAGAGGGAAAAACAAATTGTCGTTATCTTTTGTTCCTCAGGGTCACACTCTGAGTGATGGCCTAGATGATGTTCAGAGAGCGGAAATGAAAGCTTACATGGAGCTGGTCAACAACATGCTGCTAACTGCTGAGGTACAAACACATGTAGCACGACACAGTTACAACAGTGCTGATAGAGCCTGAACAGTGGAACAGCCTCTCATCAAGGTTTTTTTTTCCCTCTCTACAGTTATACATCCAGTGGTGTGATGGCGCTACAGCTGCTGAGGTCTGTCTTCTGATTTTGAGAGCAGATATCAGTGAACTTACTCTGGGCCTCTTTTTCACACATCTGTATTTGTTGTAGATCTCTCGTCCCAGATACAGCAGTCCCTACTCGTGGCCTCTCAGTAACATCCTCGCCTATCAGAAGCAGTGGGAAGTACGCAGGAAGATGAATGCCATCGGCTGGGGAGGGAAAACACTGGAGCAGGTGAAGCACCAACTAGACGATGATTTGCCTGATAAATTAAGTGTATTAATTTTTGATTTAATAAAACTGTTTTTCTGGTTTTACTTATTTTAGGTTTATGAAGATGTGAGTCAGTGCTGTCAAGCTCTTTCTCAGAGGCTGGGGACACAACCATACTTCTTCAATAAGCAGTGTGTATTCTGTCTGTATGTGATTGTTTTGCTGCTACATGGCTAGTGTGGTGCTAGAAGCTAGTTTTTGTTAATTGATGCTTCTGCTGCAGTAAAGCTTTTTATGGATATTGAGCCAAAAAGCAAGTGGAGACATCTCTTGGGCACCACCTAGTGGTTTAGCTGTGTCACAACACCCTAACCACTGAAAACCATTAGTTTGGTTCTCATTTCTCTTAAAAATATAGTTGTAACCATTAAAAAAAAATGTAAGTGAATCACAAGTAGGTGCAAAGAAGTTTCTCATTTTAAATAGGAAGTATTATTAAGAATACTCAGGAGTTTGAACATTATACATTAAGTTGAACATTTGCAGATATTGATTATTAACCTAATCTGTGCCAGACATTAAGATCTAGCATGCTACATATGTAGCTTTTGTACATGTTTACTAAATGTTTGAGTTCAGCAGTGATAAACTACGTATCTTGGTATGTTGTAGACCTACAGAGCTGGATGCGTTGGTTTTTGGTCACCTCTTCACTATACTGACCACCAGACTGACCAGCACAGAGCTGGCGGAGAGAATTAAAAGCTACAGCAACCTCCTGTCCTTCTGCAGACGCATCGAGCAGACCTACTTTGAAGACAAGACTTCTTGAAGGACTGAAAATAACTTCTCTGTTATATCACCATGTACATTCTACATTTTCTTCTCTCATTCCCCTTAAATGTTACTCCGAGAAGCTAAAAACTGCCCATACCTACAAACCTGACCATTTTAAATTAGTTTTCTTTAATTCCCTTTGCCTCCTGCTTGTGCATCACTGCATGCAGCTGCTAAGACTGCAGCGAAGCCAGTTCTTTTAAGAATTAAGATTTGTCAACAATACATGAATAGATGTGCCAGAGTGGGAGATCTTTATTTGAATCCCAGCAAAATAATACAATAAGATTGCAGTAAACACCACTTTTTGGGATAATTATCAGCATATGTATACTATATGAAATGTAGAAGTTGAGCCCATGTCAGAGCGATTGTGTGGAAATGCAGCAAAGTCAGCTTTATTAGCTATGATTATTTTGGCTGAAGTTTCCTGAAATAGATCAAAGGTCATTGTTAATGATAAACAGAACCTTCAGAGCTTGCAGAGATTAAATGTCGGTTCCCGTGGTACATTAGCTGCTTGAATGCTTGGAGGTGTTGGCTTATTTATTTACTCTGTACATTTCTGTAATTTTTTTGTTCCATTTCACTGGAAGGCTGTTTCCTGTTAGATAAACCATTGTGGATCTCTAATCGCCCTCACTCTGAGCAGTGGATTATGGATTTCACAGCTGTGTGACATGACCGCCCTTTTAGAAGGCAGAACTCCACTTGACCTGACTTTGAGGTCAAATGGCATGCAATGTTTTTTCTCCTGGGGACTTGCAAGCCTGCAAGAAATGCAAAACAGTCTCGGTATACCAACGAAGGATCAGAGTTCTTTTCTTATATACTAAAACTTTGAACACAATGATGAAGATGTGATTTATTCTCAAGCTTTTCCACATTGTTTTCTTTGTGTGAATGGGAAGTGCCTACATAATAAAGAGACTCAGCTCAGTGGACCCCCCCCTCACCTAACACCAATAAAAAGTCTTTAAGCATTGATGTTTATTCTTTGGAATGAAAAGCACCTTGACGAACAGCTTAACATTTTGCTGAAACATTTTTAGCCCAATATATTTTAGTTTAGGAGAATGCTTCATGAAGTAGAATTTTGTGGCTTCTTACGCTGCTGAACCACAGACTTGACTGTTTGTCCCTCCAGGTCTCATACAAGCTCACTGGTAGCGTCTGATCACCTCTAATTGCCCTGCGATTGATCAGGTTGTGTGTTCGAGACAGACAGAGCGAGTGTCTGTCTTCCAGGTTTCCTGTGAGGTCAGGGTTTGACCTGTGAACTTCCAGTAGCTGTGACATCATGAGTGATGACCCACAGTGACCAAACTGAAAAACTGGAGGTCATCAGTCGAACTGCAGACAGCGAAATAAACACAAAGGTACATCCAACTGAGGAAGAGTGTCAGACTGCAGTCATTTTTGCTTTTAAGGCCACATTACCAAGAGGCCATCAATAAATTGTAGATATTAATTCCTTAATTATGCACTGGAACTCGAGCGTACACCAACCCAATCTGAAGATGTACCAAACTTAAGTTTTATAACCAAACCTTCACTGATAAGGATAAAGCATTAGCTCAAGAAAAGAAAAGTAAGTTGGCTGAACATTATTTGTAACTTTTATTAGTTCTTGGTCAAAGTAGAGTTCTAAGGATGTCGCATGGTGCATAGAATCAGTCTGACTCGTGTAACCTCACAGGTCAAACCAGATGAGCAGTTTTCTCTCATTGCCTTCGTTCTGTCCTCCTGCTAGGAGACACTGCAGGAGAAGACATGCAGCGTGATTACCTCTGATTCTGTCATTCTCTTCTGGTAACTTTTTAAAGTAATCACAACATTGTCCCTTTCCATGGGCAGAGACTGCTGCAATATGCAGTTTCGTTTAAACCATTATTTTAGGGAGTTCCCCCCCCCCCCCTTTGCAGGATGAGATAACCAGCCGACATTAGAAGTCCCCCCCATCCCGACTATTTCTGTTTTATCAAAAGAAATTAGTGGAAGAAACATTGGGACTAGATTGTTTTTACTTTTAGTTTCAAACGACAAAGTTAATTCTTCAGTTCATCAATAAAAAGGTCTGCAAGTTGTAATGACTGACTTTTTCCAGAAGAGGGTAGCGCGAGGCAACAGAAGAGTCTTGTTGCTGTAGCTTTAAAGATTTACTGATAACCTAATAAGGATTTTGGCAGGTCTTGTTGGGATTTGTTGGGAGACAAGCTTTTAATTACAGCTCTGGTAAATATCTGTGAAAACAATGAGGCCACGCAGACAGTAAACATCCTCCATTCAGAATGATGATTGTTGTTTTTTTCATTGTGGTTTTTGTTTATTGATTATAAGGAGAGGAAAAAGGAAGAAAGTTCTGAGTTCTTATTTTTAATGATATAAAGCTCTGCAGTGGGTCAACATGTTTTCATTGCAATGGCTGGCAGTCGCCATCACCATGTTGTACAGCCAGTTGCACTGATCGTCATTCTGTCTCTACATGCATGCTGGAAAATGAAGCAACAAAATGCAAAAACAAGAGAAATTTAAATGGGTAAAGCTGTAGTGTAGATGTAATGTTTTTTTTTTTTCTTTTTTCCTAATGAATACTGATGCTTGATACATTCATTATAGAACGGCTGACAGTTTTCCCTTCCAAAATGCTTTGGATTTTTACTCCTTTTACACTAACTTTCACTTTAAAGAAACATTTTTTTTTTAAATAAATCCTGACATCATTCATTCTCCAAGGGAAAAAAACCCATAATGCAATAATACTGTCACATAGACAAAAATGATGCCAGTTCTTCAATGGCATGCACTTATGTTTTCAGTTTAGTTTACAGGTCTTTAAACAAAAAAGACAGCTGTCCCAATTACAAAGATAAATGTGTGTGTGTATGTTTGTGTGAGGTAGGTTGTTGAAATGCTTAAAAAAAGTTTTTGTGTTTAGGGGTGTAAATATGCATTTGTGTGCGAGCTGTGATGCAAAGTGTCAGATTAGACGATGTGTCTGGAGGCGAGTAATTACACAGCTTGATAATCAGAGTGAGTGATGATTCATAATCTGGACTTTAAGAGAACATCAGCAAAGAAAAGAAGATTGTTTTCTGAGTCACTTTAATTGCATCCAGTAGGTGGGTTGAGCATGTGTGTGCATATGGTGCAAATTCTTTTAGTCTGAAAAAACCAATGCAATATATATTCTCTGGTGGTGATCCAGTTTATGTCTAATCTCATTTGCATAAACTGGATCAGCATGACTTCTCAGGTGTCAAAGCACTGATGCAGCTTTAGTGCTTTGGCCGCCTCAAGCAGGCAGAGAATGAGCTGAGGGCCTGTGAGTCTGTCTGTGTAAGCTATGCACGCACAGAAAAGTCTGTGTGCATTACGTCTTTACATGGCAAAATCAGCACACCCTTGAAAAGAACAGTTTCACTGAGGTTTGGTGGTCGACGTTTGCAAAATAGAATGTGACACAAGCCCTGACATTCACTGTTTCCCACCACTTTGCTGTAACTCTGTGCCAGCACTGCGCTGCAGGAAATCCTGCCCTTCTTGAGTTGTATTACATACTCATGGAAGAAAGAAGAAAACAATTTGCATGTAGTCATTTTCAATGGAACAAAACATATAATTACTCCAGTTTTTTAAATGTTAGAAAAACTATTTTGAACTTTGCTGAATTTACCCAAAGCAATTTGGTTTGGATTCATGCAGCTGCTGCAAAAGGTCCTCCATGTTATCTTTTCTGTCTCCTGCAAGCTTTCTAAAATAAAAAGGATTATCTCAGATTTTGTTTGAGACTTAGCTGCCCCTAACAAAATTGGATTTTAAGGATATGGACAATAAGAAGTATTCAATGATCTGTATGCATAATCAATGATTTTGCTTGTTAGTTTGTTAGATCCCCAAACTTTGGAACGCACAATCCTATTACCAGTTGGTGAATTGTTTGTTGGTAGGTTGGGCTAGAAAAAACTAGGGAAACAGTTTCCTTTGTGAGAAAACAAATCATTAGCATACAGTTCATATCTTATCTTAGATCTGGGATGTCCAGCTTCGTCCTCAAAGGCCACAATCCTGCAGGTTTTAAATATAAAGCTCCTGATTAAAATGTAGAGGACATCCTCCATAACTAGTCAAGTTTTTCACAGGCCTCCTAATGATCCATTTGATTCATTCAGATGTGTTGGAGCAGAGAAACATCTAACACTATGTTCACACTGCAGGTCTTAATGATCAGATTAGATTTTTTGCTGAGTTAAGCTTTTTCTTTGCATGGTTTTTACATTCTAATTGAAATACTGCCATCAGACTCCAGTGTGAACAGTCTGAAGCAACTCTGATGAAATGCCATGTTTAACCCCTTTGGCACACATTTGTGATGTCTGTCTCACTTCATTATATGAAAGTCAGATGAAATACGTCATGATCTTTCAGATCGAGTATCCCATTTAGTACCACAGATGAAAGTGGCCCGGGTTAGATTTGAAAGGAAAAAATCTGATTTGTGCTGACTGTCATAAAAAGATCAGATATGGGTCACATGTGGAAAAAAAAAGTTGTATTTAAGCCATTTTTGACTGCAGTGCCATACGTAGCCTAAAACCTGCAGTATAGTGGCCCTGGAGGACTGCAACTGGACATTCCTGCCACACACCAAGAGTATTCTTCTAACTAAAGCAAGAACACAGCCTTAACCATACAGGTGAATTATAAAGATCCACAGTCTCTGCTTAGAAAGTCTACGTCTTCAGCTAAAAGTGCATCGGATAAGAAGCTAAAGGTTAACAGCTGCTTCTACATTTTATTTGGTCACATGTAGCAGTAGTTTGTCATCTATGTCAAAGTATATGTAATGGCTTTAATATTTGCCTTTGTGCTCTGTTTCTGTCTTTAGGTGAACTTTCCTGCAAAGTCTTACGCTGACCTCGATAATGTCTCAAGGTGATGGATATGTGTGTGTATGCAGTCACACAAACTATGTGAGGCAATGCAGTATGTATAATCCTTTCTTATTCTTACAGTCATTCTCCTCACAATAAGAACACGCTTGCACTCTCATGTTTAATTACTTCCGTGCCTCATCCTATCAGCCATGTTGGGTCTCATTGTCATGCTCAACCTCATCTTCCACAGTTCATGCTGATACATCTGCTTTGCTGCTGCAGACTAGCTCATAATTTACATTTGGGGGGAAAAAGCTAAATAAGTCTGATTTGCCTTAGGCAAGGTTGCTGTTTACTCTAATAGGCTTAAACATTTGAATGTCTCAGACTCTCATTTTCACGAGTCGTCTTACAGTAATTCTTAGTTTTACAAACAGATCACTAAATGTTTTATTCTCAGCCTAGCAACATCTATTTAGAAGAAAGACTTAATTCTCTCTGAAGTCCCACCGTCCCTCACAAAATAATGGCACATATGTACTCGAGTTGCATGTTGTATCTGTATTAGATTTGGAGTGTAATGTAAAAAGAGTTGACTTTAATTTTCAGTGTAAATAAGATTGCTGCACATGCAAGCACTCTTTTAAAAAAAATATAAATATGTGTTTAGAAATGAAGGGAGAGGAAAAAAAAGACTAACATGTTGAATATGAGCCCAGACTCTGTGTTGGAGTTCTTCCATCAAAGCTAGGAGTTTCATGCCCAAACACTTTAAATCCTCTTTCAAGTCAGCGGTTATTTGATGATTTTGTGCCAATGTTTGAAAAAAAAAATCTAATATTTCTGTTCTGCTAGTGACTTCAGTGATGATTTATCATTAGCTGTGTGGTCAAGACAGCAATTACTTTGCTTGTTTCAGAAGGGAATCCTGGTTCCATTTTCCCACAGTAAGACCCTTTTCCATCTGTCTGTGTCTGGTTTACAGTACAATCAGTAACTGAGCTGCAGGGATGTGTGTGTAAACTGAGACAAATGAAGTGTGTTTAGTCAAATCTTGGCAGAAAATACGAGCATCTTTTGAACATAATGACTATACAGTTGACTGGAGGAGAAGAGGATTACGCTGTAAGAGGGGTTTTATAACCGTCTTCATGATATAAGCATGTCACTGTCGGAATCGAGTCTAACCGCTGTGAACAAATCTGTTTCCAGTTTCACTGACAAAGCAAACTACAACCCCTTTACAGCATCTGCTTCACTCTTAAATAGCTGAAACTGTACTTAAATTATATAGAAATCTTTTAATTTTCCCCAACTTGTGTATTGTTAGCTTTACTTGCATACCACATATTATTTCACCTATCATTGTAGAATCAGTTTTTCTCCTTTGATTAATAGCCAAGAGATGTAGGATGATGCTGTTTCTCTTCTACAGAATGAGATGCAGTCATTGCCTTTATTGAAAAGCATATGCAGTTTCGTTTATGCCAACCAATTAGGTCATGCACATACATTAATGTTTATACATCATCACCCATCTTAACATCTTTTTTTTCTTTTAATCCTTATTGTTCTCTTAAGAACTTTTTTTAATGTTCTTTATTGTTTGTCTGTTAGTTCCTTCCATCCACTAACACCAAGCTTTTGAGTGCAATGGAAAAGTGTCATTGGTATTTATTTAATGACATGTATTTGTCGGCTCCTGCTCCTACTTGCAGTTACTTGCATTGGAAAAAAGATTTAATCGGTCTAAACTAAAATCACGTTAGTTTAAAAAAAAAATGTTAACACTCATTTTAAATGTTTTTTGACTTGTTTGAAAAGGAGTTCATGCAAAAAACTGATCCAACAAAAGAACATGTACATTTGTGGTAGCTTACGTTTTATCAACACCTCAATGTCCCAAATTTCTGTACTTGTTCTTACGTAAGGACATCCACCACATCTTACTAAGGACCATGGACCTTAGAGAAATTGTCACGTGGGAGATGTCAAGTTTAACTCTAATTCTAAACAATCATTGTCATTTTCTACTTCCCTATGATTCCTCACTTTTCTTTTTAGTTAAGGATTGGTAGAAAGTTTAATTACAAAATGAGACAATCATAAAACTACATGGTTATTACTGATATATGTTTAGATTTATGTGATGTGATTCCTGTCATGTCACGTACAGAAAGCTACAGCCAAGTAACATCTTCTCCCGAGACTGGGCTGAACGAACATATCAAAGGACAGAAACAGCTTTACTAATAAGCTCTGACGAGGTTATTATTTAATTCACAAGTGACAAAATGAAAATTTTTGCTTCAACAGAGTAAACAAACACTGACTGATATTAAACACACACAACTCACTGTGGTAAAAAAAGAATAAGAAGAAGAAAAAAAAGAATAATTTTTTTAATTCTTGTGACAAGGTGCAGGTCTTTTTGTTTTTTCAGAAAGTTTCATTTTCTGGGTATGGAAACATGCATGATGCACTTAAAAAAAGTATCCAAGTAAAAATAATATATATATATTTATTGTCTGTACCGCTTATTCCATTACGGGTCGTGGGTCAGCTGGAACCTATCCCAGCATTGTATCAGGTGAGAGGCAGCGTACACCATGGACAGGTCACCAGTCCATCGTGGGGCCAACATATATAGGGACAAGCAACCATTCACACACACTCACTCCTAGGGAGAATTTAGAGTCACCAATTAACCTAACATGCGTGTCTTTGAAAGGTGGGAGGAACCCAGAGAACCCGGAGATTACCCACGCACACACGGGGAGAACATGACATGCAAACTCCACACAGAAAGGCCTCCCCCAGCCGAGGCTCGCACCAGCGACCTTCTTGCTGTGAGGCTGCGGTGCTAACCTCCGTATATATATATATATATATATATATATATATATATATATATATATATCATCTATAATTTCCTTGAGAGTTGGATAAATAAACAGCTATTCTAACACCTTAAGAATACAACAAAATACTTTTGTTGATGCCGCTGGGATTTATGAAACTGGAGGTATTCAAAAGGATACAGTGGTGTGTAAATGTGTGCATCTAAGCACAACTGCTCAAATTATAACATGAAATCTCTGGCCAAGATTGGCTGAAAACATTAAATAATGCTGTCATATCGTACTTAACAACTGATTTGATTTTTATTCTTCTATAAGACGGCAATTGATAAAATATTATGATTATTTTCAAGCTTCACAAAAACCAGCTGCTCCCTCACATGGGCTGCATTTCTGATTCAACTAAAGACATCTTTTATCTTCCAATCGAAGCCCTGCATAGACGCGACACTTGAGTGTGCAAGGTACAATAACATGTCTGAAGATTATTTCCAGATGGAGAATGTTGTTGTGATGTAAAGAAACTGACAGCAGGCAAAGAGTAACTCAATGCATGTGCTGATACAAAAACACCCGACAGAAACGTGCATGTTTGCAGCAATGGTTTACTTAACTCAGAAATTCGATTTTAATATTAAACAGCAGCAGATGGCGTCTTCTGAAGGGAGGAAAACAAGCCCCGATATCTCCAGCTAGGCTGAATGTATGCAGGCACCAGCAGGAAAAATGCAAAAGCAAAAAGGGGAAAGCAACATTTCTAGCAAAAATAGGAAGAATAATAAACAGTGCAGTTTTTAACCTGGTGAGAGAACTGGGTGTTCTCAGCGTGACATCTTCACACTCTGCTGTTTGTGTTTTTAGCAGTGGAGAGAAGAGGGAACAGTTTCAATCAAGAAACACACAGTTCTGATGGAGAGGGCGAGTCATTCCAAGCCACATGTTTTACATGTTAGTTAATGTTGTTTAGCTGTAATTTGAGGTGTGTTTCATTTCCTGAGGCTGTCACTCTTTCTCCAATGACCTCACTCTGAGTATGTGCATGCATGAGAGGCCCTTTGCGACCGAGGGACTTCACTGGCCTCAGAGACCCCAACACCATGTAATCACACACATGCACATGTGTGTGCCCTGAAAATTAATGATCATGTGAAACGTAGAAAAAAAACGTGTGCCGCAATACATTCATGTGTGTGCAGTCTAAACACTGACCTACATTGCTATTTTTACTGATTAGAGGTTGCTCATAATGAGACCTATTACCATTAGACCTTAAACAACACGCAGAAACACACATGCTGATACCCTCACATCCACCCCCGACCACAGAATATGCTCTACCTTCTGGAGATAGGATCTAAGGAGTGTGATCCAGCAGTTTAATCCAGAAAGTAAGTGGATTTATTTAATTTAACCTTCCTATCTGTCACCTTTTATTTAGTCTTTTCCAATTATTCATATGAGACAAGAAAAGTAAAAAGAACATCATTATGTCAGAGTCTTTAAGGGAGACTTTATTTAAGTGTTGTGTTATTGTCCCTCTTTGCATGGAATTATTTGTGGTATGCATGTACACTATTATCAATGTTTTAACAATGGCATTGTCTCGGTGCTGGTTTTGTTTTTCATAGTCTTTGCTTTTCGTAATGCATTTCAGTTGGCTACGTTCAGCACAGCTGGAACGTCTCTCTCTGTGTGCTAGAGAAGTTTACGGAAACACGAGAGCTAAAAGTGAAAATGTGAGAATGGGGGTTGAGAAATGTGCTTCTCATGTACTTGTCATGTTTGTAGACTGTGTAGGTGTGTGAGCAGGCGCCTGCTTTCTTTCTTATTCTTGCCTTATTTTCCTTTCTTTAATTTCCCCCCCTCTATTTAGAGGTGTACTTTGTTATTCTATTTATTTTTCCACGTATGCGATTTCGTTGCTGTTGATTGGCCAAAATGTTTGATAATTTAGACAGCTAAAGAAAAAAATATCAGGTTCAACTCAGTCACTCAAAGTGAAGAGTTGTTCCTGAGCTAAACTGATATCAGTGATTAAAAGACAAAATGAAAGAAGAAACAGAAACCTTCAGTATAGCAGAGATGCACCATTATGTGGTTTTACGACAAGGGAGGACTCAGACCTTTCCTGCATTTATAGAGCAATTACTGCACTCTCCACCTGAACAAATAAGCTGTTGCTGTCAGGGAAAAACTATGTATCTCTAAAATGTAAACTGAGGTAAAAAGGTTACGAACATGTGGGGACAATACATCAGACTTTGAAAAGAGCCTTAAAACCATTAACATGTAATTGTCTGGTAAGTGCTGCCTGAGCCCCCAAACCAGAACACACAGACTTTAGAGGTGAATTCCAGTTTTTAAACCAATGCTGTGTTTTTCAGCTTAAGAAGACCAAGTTATAAATGTAATCCTCTAAACTCAGAAAGGTCTCTTTAGCCATTAGACGTCTTCTTCAAGGTTGATTGCTGGCACTCCAAATCAGTGCCAGTTCTGCCAGTTTGCACTGACCAGTTTGTGTCTGCAAATTTCAACATACGTCTGGTATTACATCTCAGCCGTGCTGCGGTGGCTCAGTACTGGACTCATTCCTTGGGGATATCTACAAATTAGAAACTGTGTAACATCCACCATTAATGAAACTACAGAAATCCCATTTTGACCTACCTAACAGGAATGTCCCACAGCTTCAAAATTTTATGTATTAGCAAACTCTTTTGTCCATAGTGAGTCCTCCAATTTTTTTTTTTACAAGATATTTTACTCAAGGTAACAGACTGACTATTCTTGGAGACTAATTAAAGATAATCTGGAGTGGAAATTGAAGAGAGATAACAACTTGAAAATTTTCAATCATGTTTTAAAGTCGTGTATATCCTAAGTCTGTAGTATGGTTGACTGTTTTCTTTAAACAATTTTCTATACTGTATATTTCTTAGGTAGATCTTAAATGCCAAGTATATAAAAAGCTAATGTTGGGTTGGCTACAGTTTCTTTTTTTTTCTTTTTTTTTAAATTATTATTTAGTGGAAAGATAACTAGAATTAATGTCTGTTAACAAATGGTTGAGATGTCACTTTATGCTGAATCCTCAAAATGCGATAAAGGACTTCTGTTTACCCATACCTAAATTATAGGTAGAGAGGTCTGACGCAGGATTACATTCACAAATCTTTATGGTATTTATTAACTTAAATGTGCGTTTACCAAATGACGCAGCATGTTAAAATGAAAAATATGTTAAAGAGTTGAAGGCAAGCGTGTAGATCGGTATGGTTCCTGCTCGATGGCCTTTTGTGGACTCAGAAAAGCTACAGGATAAAGTTGATCTTGTCCGAGTTTCTGGAAAAGCAAATAAAACTTGCTTGCCACTGTTGTTATTCCTGACTGAAATTTCTACAAATCAACAAAAAAAGAAAAAGAAAAGAAAAGAAAAAAAAGAAAAGAGAGACAGAAAATGCAGAGTAACCGATACTCTCTCTCTCACACACCCACCCACACACACACACTCATGGAACAAACACAACACAAAAAACACCAAACAAAAAAAGAAAGGAAGCGGGGGGG
>JBAMHW010000018.1:25709306-25722626 GCA_037177495.1 Rhadinocentrus ornatus | reverse complement strand
ACACCAGCTCAGGCTCCTTCCCCGCCAGAGAGGTGACATTCCACGTCCCTAGAGCTAGCTTTTGCAGCCGAGGATCAACCCGCAGGGAGCTGGCAGCCGCCCAGCTCACACTGCACTCGACCCCTATGGCCCCTCCTGCAGGTGGTGAGTCCACGGGAGGGGAGGCCCATGTCATCCTTTCGGGCTGAGCCCAATGGAGAGAGACCCGGCCACCAAGCGCTCGCCTCCATGCCCCACCTCTAGGCCTGGCTCCAGAGGGTGACCCCAGTGACCCACGTCCTGGCCAGGGAAACTCTGGTCCTTGCTTTTTTATCATCATATGGGTAATTATAATCTGTTTTCTTCCTCTTTCGTCCTGAAGACTAGAAGCTTATTACTGTACTTGACCATAATTCACCGTGTAGACATGGACAATCATCACTCCCTGTCTGCATAGTGTTTACTGTATATCGTTAACAAAAGGCTTTAAACCACAAGAACAACATTGCTGTCTGTGGGAAGAAATGGACACACTTGTCTCATAATAATTTTATCTAGTATTTTTATAAACCTGGGCGATTCAACAATGGACAGGGGGAGCATGTCTCCTACAATGAACCCTGCAACAAACTTGTTTAGGAGGGTCGGCTGCTGAAGGACACCTTGCACTTACTGGCGAGCAGGATGTTTAATCACAAGTTTGGACTGAAACTGGACTGAACTGAAAATAATGCGAATATCGCCACTGACCCGTATAAGCCCGTTTCTCCGACTCCAGCTGCATTTTTCTTTTTCCTTTGTTGCTGCACAATCAGCTACGTTACGCAACTCGATATCTATGGCACTGTGCCCAGGCAAGCACACACACAGGCAGCAGCATGCACACCACTTAAAACTGATGAGAACTTCTCACATTGGCAAACACAGCTCGAGTAACGCAGAAAAACGCGTTACTGTAGTCCAGTAAAGTAATTTCGTTACCAATATTTTAAGTATAACGCACTAATTTACTTCGTTACCTAAAAAAGTAATATCGTTACACTGGGTAGGATTATGCTGGAATACAGGATGTGTTGCAGATCACTTTTCCTTAAAGATTCTTAGAGTTTGACAAATTTCTTAACAGAAATGTTCACTGTTTCATTATCAGTGCTGGGTAATTACATTTTACTGAGAAGTACAGGTAATCATCATCATTTGCTTCACCTGACAACGTTATTCTGCCGGGATTCTTCTTGAAAGTCACTTGAGACATTATAAATACATTTACAACACAGACGTCAATGCATGACATGCAGAATTTATTGTTAAAGACTAAAAGAAGTATCTGACTTTGCTTCTAGTCTTCAGTACCAAATAGGAAGAAACCAGATTATAATGATGGAACAAAATTAGGGGCCATAACTGAAAAACCTCAGTGCAGGCTAAATAATAAATTGTGCTTATACCAGGGTGTTAGGACCCAACTCAGGGGGAATGAGAGGCGTAACAAAAAAAGAGAACTACGGACAGATGTTTAAATGGAAGCTAACAGATTTTATTCTTGCAAGTGGAAATGAGGAACAAAGAAATGGTGGAAAATGACAAGTGTTGGGGTTCGCGAACTATGGTCTAACGCAAAATCAGCCAGTTCAAAACAAAAACCAGGAATAACCAAATGGGTAAACCAAAAAAAATGGCCTACTACTCTGCAATAGTAAAAAAAAAAAAAAAAAACTGAAGCAGCTCCAATAGCTAAGCTTATTTAAGTAAAAATTCTACGTACAATTACATACCTAAAATCTAGCCCAAGACATTCTAACTTTTAACTATAATCTAACAAAATACAACAAAAGGGGAAGCCAAAAGGGCTTTAAGTCTTACCAAACGAAAAAAGAAGCAAAACGAACACAAAGCCAAACAGATTCCACACTGTTGAAAACACATTAATCCCACTACTAATACCACCAGGCCTCCCGTCTCCAGAGTTTCCGCCGGCTCCAAGCCTCCCATCTCCAGTGTCGCCTCTGGCTTCCACGCCTGTGTCTCCAGTGTTGCCTCAGGCTCTGCTGCGTCCGACACCACTGCCACGGTCTGCTCTGGCTCCGCAGCCTCCCACGCCTGCGTCCCGGTCCTGCCTGAAATGATCCTCTCCAGCTAGTGGCTCCAGTCTCCGAGGGGGTCTCTGAGCGAGACGTTCCTTTTCTGTCGCCTGTGGTTCACCCTGCCAAGGAAATCGCTGCTTTTCCGCCGCCTGTGGTTGCCACTGCCAAGGAAATCGCTCCTCTTCTGCCTCAGGCACCTGGGCTCACCATGCGGTGGATGTTACAGAGCTTCCCACAGCTCAAGTCTGTGCAGCCTCCCTGTTACCCATCAGTAACTCAGCTCCTGTCTGTGCTGTGCTGTCCTCTGGCCGTCCGCCAGTGTCCCAGTCTGCCCGGGCTCCCGGTCACCCTCCAGAGACTCTGTGCAGCCTTTCGGTCATCATTCATTCTAATGTCTGCTTGTCTTCCAGAGATGCCGCTCCAGTCTGTGAACCTTCTTGTGATCCAGTCAGCATGTTCTCAAGAGGTTCTGCATTTTGAACATTCATTTGAGATCTGGTCTGTTCAGCCTTCAGAGGTCTGGTCTGCATGTCCCTGGGCCCAGCTCCTGTACGCACTGCCCTCTGGCCATCCGCCAGAGATCCTGTCTGCTTAGCCTTCAGAGGTCCAGCCTGCACGTCACGCCCTCACCTGGTCCAGCCGGGCACCACAGCCACCAGATTACTCATCAGTCATACCTGCTCCTGCTAGTTCATCTCTAATCTCCACATTACCCACACCTGTGTCCTGTTAACTCTCCCTGCTTTATATACCCCAGCACCAGGCTCATTCTTTGTCGGACCTTAACCTACGCACCCTCCTGGACTTGCTCTCTTCCCATTCCCGGCTCCACAGTTCCAGTATTTCCAGTTACCTGTAACTGAGTAAAATCATTCCTTTGTGTTTTCTTATAATAAACGAGTTCTGTTAACCCTTATCCTGTCTCTGAGAGGTCCATAAGTAACACCGCCAAGCCATTGGGTCAGAACCCCTTATATTTTTAAACTTCTAGATAACCAGATCCAGAATATCAACATGATCCAGATCAAACAGTGTCTTATTATACAATAACATCTACCATAATTCCATATCTTTATTATTATATTTATTTATTTGTCAATGTGTGGTATATTATCCAGAATGCTTGGTCATAAATTCTCTATTATTGTATTATTCTCTTGCCTGTTTAGCTTAACTAGTCACAGCTTTCATTTCGTAACTACAGAGAGTATTGTTCAAGTTATCTGTTTTAATTTTCTGCCTCATGAAACCCAGGAACTTGATAGGAGTCACCCCAGCCCTGTTTTTTTTGTGTGTTCGGAGCCAGTGAGCAAGAACAGTCTCATAACAATGCATTAATGTCCCCAGCCCTATTAATAATATAAAATAAACATGGTAAAAACCTTGTGATAGACTGGCGAACTGTCCAGGGCGTACCCTGCCTCCTGCCTGCAAATTGCTGGGATTGGCTCCAGCTTCCCCACAACCCTTAGTTGGACTAAGCGGTACAGAAAAACGAAAGGATCTTGCAGGTGTTAAATGGGGTTCAGATAAGTGGTGCAGGCTGGTAGTTCCATTTATTCCAGTCTCTGATAAACGGTCCTCTCTTTGGGAGAGCATTGTCAATGTCGTCACTTATATTAACAGATTTCTAGTAGTTGGTCCCCTTGTACACTTCCAGTCATAAGTTCAGGGAAACTTTTCCATTAAATCCAATGGAAAAGTTTCCCAGAACTTATGACCAGTAGGGTGTGTAGTAGGTGCACCCTCGGATCCCTCTTAATTCCTGGATGATAAAGCCATGGAAGCAGCTATCAAACTCATCAGCTTGCTGTCAATGTCAAGATATTGCTAGCCTTAAGATAAAATTGAAGAAACTGCTTCTCTCTGCCAGAGTCCTGTTTAGCTTAATGAAGTTATGCAGCTTCTTTGCACATTGCTTTAAAAATGTGGCTTTCTTTCAGAATGCAATATCCATAAATGAATTAAAGGACCAAAGTGAAGTATGAGTTCTGGATAGTGCAGTAAAATAAATTCTGCTATGTTTTCAGTTGTGTAGCTGTGAGTAAAGTTCTTGCATCAATGTGCTGCTCAATGAGAACTTTCAAAGATGCTACTTAGTTTGCATGTACTGTATTTGGGGGGCTGTGACCACATAGGTTATCTCACATAGCTACAGGCATCACTGCCAATTCTCATTCTTCAGCAGATTTGTCATGCAGTCACCTACGAGTTGGTGTAGTAGTCAGCCCAAACACCAGTTCTGAGCAGGATTCTCTGCCAACTTTTGACTCTGCGCACACTTCACAAGGTTTGTTGTTGACAACAGTGCCAGCATAATTAAAGAAATAGCCCCATTCAGTTGGTTGTATGTGAAAATGTTTCCTGACAATGACAAGCTGCTTAATGAATACAGTCAGATCTGTTAAAACTACACCTTCAAAAAGTTTGTGTCCTAAGCATTGTGGGAGTCCAGGATCATACATGAAGCTAACGCTACTACACAGAGAGCCACATTTGATACTTTGAACATCAGCTAACTGGGAGTTCATGGAAAGTTAATTTATACATATTTTCACTTTTCTTGTGCATGTGAGGCCTAATTTGGTTGGAGCATTGTGAAAGGTTTTTCTGTCTACAATAGAGGCAGAAACAGTTAGATTTACAAATTTTTTCTATGAAATCACAAATCACGTGTGATCCAAGGTTGTGTCCGTGATTTTAAAAGTGGCTCCTTGGATTATTTTAATTCTGACAGTCCTGTCTTTCCAGATTCCTCAACTCTTACATAGTTCACAAGCTGTGTTGGATTTATAGCAGACGTTTTTTGAAGAGGAATTTCTGACATACATGTAAATGTCAAACTGCTCGTACTGCTTGGGCTTACCACTTCTAAAGAATCCAGGTACAGAATTAAGGTTATTGAAGATGTGCTGCTTAAAATGAACTTGTCTTTCCATCTTTGTTTTTTTCCATTTTTTGCATCTTACATCCTTCAGCAAATGTGTATCAGCTGATTTGCACTCTTTTGCTAGTATACTGAGCTTTAAGTAATTCATCACTCAATAGTCCTTACACTATCTTGCTTATCAGACAACAGGTGGAAATATGAGGCAATTAGCAAGACAACCCCTCTAAAGGAACGGTCCTGCAGATGGTGGTCACACAGTTTTCCCTGAATTTTTCTGGCTGGTATTAAGTCACATTTGAATTTTGCCCGTTCCCTCACCACTGAGGCGGTATAAAATAAGGAGATGTGGAGGGGGCCGTAGTTGGACAACAACCCAGCAGCAGGACGGCTATCTGCTCATTTGTGCTAGGAGTAGTAGCAGGAGTGTTGCCAGCGCTCTACAAAATGACCTCTAGCAGGCCACCAATGTGCATGTTTCTGCAACTGTCCACACCATGAGGGTGGAATGAGGGCCCGATGTCCTCAAGAGGAGTCTGTGCTCACAACACAACACAACACAACATCATGTAGCCCAATTGGCATTTGCCAGAGAACAACAGGATTGCCACATTTGCTATTGGCACCTGTGCTTTTTACAGTTGAGAGCAGGTTCACATTGAGCATGTGTTGGCAGAGTTGTAGTGGGTGTTTCCTCTTGGTCGCGTGGTTCCTCTCTAGAGGCTCCCGTGGAGGTGGACATCCTTCACATGTATATATGACACTTGCACTCACACAAAAGTCACATGAGACATGCTATGCTTGAACTAGCTCTTCTCTTCCTCTCAAATGGCTGAACTCCTCAGCTCAACAATCAGAGCTCAACTAACTGAGGTGAGAGGTCCCACTCTCTTTATTAACTCTCAGTTACAGAACAGAGAACTTTCGCACATACGTGCAGCGATCGTCTATAATGACACTCCAAACACACACCAAAACAATATTACCCTGTAACACACTTGACCTTATAAAGTGATACTTTATGTCCAGATCTTTGCTCCTCTGGCGGTTTACAGGAATCTTTGTAGGCGTATGGTCCCTTGATTATCCTCAAAAAGTCTGACCGAGGTATCCTGGAAACAAGGACCCATGTCATTGAGTAGTTGTGTGAGGCAGAGCGCTTCCTGAACTTCGGCTAATAACGCCATGTACTCCGCCTCACACGTTGACAATGCAACAGTTTGCTGTTTTTTCGTCTTCCATGAGATAACAGCCCCACCACTCTATAAGCTAAAGCAATAGCCTGTGGTGCTTTTTTCTGTCCTCTGGGTCATTAGCCCAATCTGCGTCAGAATAACCCATCTGTTCCAGTTTAGTGTTATCTTTCTTGTAACACATGTTTCACTGCAGTCATATGTTTTTCTCTGGGATCTGACAAATACTGTGATAATTTGCTCACAACCCAACTGCTATCTGGTCTAGTACAGGTCACATGATGTAGATAAGGCTGCCTAACATTTCTCTGTACTTTTTCTGATCTGTTTGATCTCCCTCTGGAGTGAGATCACATTTCGCCTCACTGGGTGTGGCTCTGCTTTTACACTCCAACATGCCAACTTACTCAAGATTCTTTCAATATATCTAGACTGGTTCATTTTAACTGAAGTCAATACAAATTAAATTAATTTAAAATCTTTCATCTTAAACTGCTCTCTCAGTTTCTCCTTTACTTCCTTTAAAAGTTTCTCACTACTTGCAGCCACTATATCATCGACCCAAAAGATGCCAAAAGGTGCTATGTCTGCTAAGAACTGCTTTGCAGCTTGGACTGTTTTGTCTTTGTTTCTTAGGAAGTACACAAATGTTGCTCCTGAAAAAGCATCAGTGAATGTAATAGCATATTTGTACCCCTCAAATAACTCTGGAACTATACTTTCCATTTCTTTATCTATCAGTTCTAATGGCTTTTTAGCTTTTACATCACTTTCTTTATTTTTTGTCTGAATAAGTTTGCCCGGCTGGCAGACCTCACACTCGTCAGGTTTGTTAGCTTTCCCCCTGATTTTTTATATCATCTACGACAGATTCAAGTATGATTACATCATCATAGTTACAGTGACTGATTATTTCATGCCACGTTTTTAGATCAAAGTACGCTTTACAGGCATTTTTACAATTTTTATTTTGTTTTGTCACAGTGTCCAGATAATACAGTTTACCTTTTATCTTCATGTTGCATGTTGTGCTGTCAGATAAGACCATCTGGTTATTGTTCACTAGAGCACCAGAGAGTGTGATGTCTATTACTTTTCCTCTATTGTCGATCACCTTGATCCGTGCGTCACCTTTCCTTAGTGCGCTCCCCATTTTCCGAGTGCCGTCTGCTAACTCCATTATGTGATTCCTCGGGTGAAAAGAATCGTCAAACTTTATAAAGGCTCTTTTGTCTGTCACAATGTGAGCCGATGTGTCGTTGTCGTCAAGAAAATCTTTTTGATGTGCAGGTTGAGGGTTGTAGTCATCCATCTTGAGGATGTACTCATGTTTCTCCTCCTCTGCCGATTTTTGTTCTTTTCCAACTGGAGAATGGTCACGCCGAGTTCCTAAAATGGCCACTGACTTGTTCTCACCACGGGAAGAGCAGCTCGCCCTCGTGTTATTCCGCTGGGCTTTCTTTTCTTTACTCCAGCAGTCTCTCGCTCTATGTCCTGTTTTCTGACATACGGAGCACTCCTCGTTGAAATATTTTCTTTTTCTTTAACCTTTGGTTGTGAGGCTTTGTCTTTCACCATCATCACCTCATCGATTTGGGGTCTGTTGCGATAGCGGAGTGTGCATTCAAAGCTCCTTAGCCTAGCTTTGAACTCAGTGAATAATAAAGTCTCTTTTGTCTGAGTTACGTGCACTGTGCACGGACTGTATCCTTCTTTCAGCCCTTTTGAAACCATTGCCACCAAAAGTGCATCACTGAGCTTTTTATTTGCTCTATTTAACGCCGCAACCATCTTCTCAAAACCGTTTAGATGGTCCGTGAGTTCTTCACCGTCAGCCATTAGCATGTTTGTTAGCTTGGTGTACAGGCTTACGATTTGCGGTTTTTCTTCTGACTTAAAATGGCACCTCAATATTTCCAGACTTTTCTTTTTGTCGTCTGGTGCCTCGTAGAGGATTAGGATTAGCGTCTTGTTATCCAGACATAGCTGCATAGTTCTGCATAAGCAAGCTCGTTTTTTCTACCAACCTCTTTGGCAGCAGCCTCTGCTGGGTTCCTTCCTAGTATGGCATCTTTTAGGCCTATCGTCTTCAAATAAGCCAAAAACCTTGTTCCCAGATTTGATATCTGGCTTCATCTCCATAAAAAACGTGATAGCGGCTAGCGTCCATATATCTGTGAACTCTGGGCAACTCTGGGCCCATAACCTGATGGCAGAGTTGTAGCAGGTGTTTCCTCTTGCTCATCGTACTCTACAGCATGTAACAGATGTAAGAGAGTCGCTCTGCTACCTGCAATATCCTACAGCATGACCGGTTTGGCAGTGGGTCAGTGATGGTCTGTGGAGGCATATCCTTGGAGGGCTACACAGACCTTCATGTGCTAGCCAGAGGTACCCTGACTGCCATTAGGTACCAGGATGAGATCCTGAGGCCCCATATGCTGATGCAGTGGGACCTGGGTTCCTTCTGATGCATGACAATGCTCGACTTCATGTTGCAGGAGCGTCAGTAGTTCCTGCATGACAATGGCATTGATGCTATGGACTGGCCTGCCCTTTCACCTGACCTGAATCCAAGTGAGCACCTCTGGGACATCATGTCTCATTCTATCCACCGCCGGCATGTTGCACCACAGACTGTCGAGGGGTTGACTGATGTCCTGATTTAGGTTTGAGGGAAAATCACTTAGAACATTTGTCATCTCATCAGGACCATGCCCAGATGTTGAAGAGAGAGCATATAGGCATGTGAAGGACAATCACACACTACTGAACCTCATTTTGAATTGTCCTGAGGAATTTCCACAGAAGTTGGGTCAGCCTGTGATCTAATCGTTCCACTTTTACCTTGAGTATGATTCTGAATCCAGACCTCCAAGAGTTAATGGTTTAGATTTCCATTGATCATTCTTTTGGTGTGTTGTTCTCAACACACATTCCACTATGTAATGAATGAAGATATTCAACTGGAATATTTAATTCATCAACATCTAAGACGTGTTGTTTAAATGTTCACTTTATTTATTTGAGCTGTGTGTACACACAAGATGTGGTATTTCAAAAACACTTTTTAAAAGTGCAGTTTGAGATTAATTACTGTCTTTAACCAGTTAGTGGTCAATTAAACTCAAGGCACAACTGTACCAAAAGTTCTCCATAAAAGTAGGAGCAATAAACACCATTAAAAAAAATTGTCCGATTTCACTGCAAAAAATTACAATAAAGGTGAGAAAAGAAAGCAAACTTTCCAATTTATTTTAAAAATGTGGGGCTGTGGATTTACTAAAATTGTGACATTAATAATTTTTCAACCTTTTTGTAGAACTTCTTTAAATTTTTTTCTTTCTCCTCCATTTGAAAAAAGAGAAAAACCTGTCTTGCCATTGGCCAGTGCTTTGCATGAAGCTTTACAATAGTAAATTGATTAACATTACAGGGGTATTACAGTAGAGTGTATGTAATTTCCCATAATCAATTGCACTTTACAGTATTTGTACTTTATACATATTTTACAGTATCTTTATGTCCATATTACAATAAAATACTGTACAAGTTGCAAAAGCAGTTACAGTGCATCTTTGTTAATAAATTAGCTAATAATTGTATGATTGCTACGGTTCAGGTTTAGTCAAGTATATTTTCATAAAAATTGGTTAGGTTAAAGAAAGGTCCTGGTTTTGGTTAAAAAGTATTTTATAAAGTTAAAGAAACATTAATGGTTTGAGGATTGGGGTCAGTATCACATATAACAAAACTGATTAAACTGAGCAAAACACTACGTATTTACTGCTTGGGTAATCTTGTATAGTAAAATATGCATACAGTATAACATACACTCTGAAGGCTTAAAAATAAAATCCGGATTTGTCCGTTAACCCTTTAAATCTTTTCATTCTTTTAGATTTTTGAATCTCTTTTCATCATATATAGATGATGAAAAACATGGAGCAGGTATTACAATTCTTGCAGCACTTTATTATAATCCCATTCCTTTAAGTGGGGAAGGGGTGTGTGGGGGGATTTTTGTGTAGATATTAACACTGGATAAACCCTCTAACAATCAATTTTCTGTTGCTTTCTGGCAAATGCTTCTTATTCCACAATTGCAGGAGCAGTGGAGGAGGATGATTGTTTGAGGGGGAGTGGGAACTCCAAATCTAGAGAAAGATGGTAGATGCAGAGACAGAGAGGGATTTCCTCTCCCTTTCCAGAGAATCTGGCCGCTCCTAATAACAAGCTTAGATCTCTCTCTCCCCCCCCCCCACACACACACACACGTACACACCACCACTCTTCCATCTTATCCAGTGGATAGGAAGGTAGATCATCCAATCGTGCTTTAAACACACACTCTGCTCAGATTAACACACGCACACTCCAGATGCTGTTGTCGCCTGCGATAAAATCCGACTCCCACTGCCTCCTGTGTTTATGACTGGGCTTCAGTGTTTTCTACCTTTTTCTGACCACTTTATTGTGGCAGTGACTGGGGTCAGTGACCTTTTGTGCAGGACTCAGAATAAATGCAAGAGGTTGAAAAGGATCAGATTATTATTATTTTTTAAATTGTTATTATTAACATGGAAAAAGGCTCTGTCAGACTACTTTGGCATAGAACTGGCTTGGGCAAATAATCACAATATTAATATTAAATGCACAACAATGTAAAGATAAATGTCAGCTACTTCATTAGAGCTAAAAACAAAGAAAAGGACTGATGATGGCAAAATACTTAGTGTGCAAGAAAACCATCTGAGCAGTAAAAGGAGAAAACGCAATGTTATGAGATAAACTGACAAATTAAATACTGTTTACCACTTTATGTCCATATAAGTCTCTTTGGGGAAGATCAACACTGAAGTCAGGTTTAACCTTTGGACCACTTACTGACTTAACCCATCTCTAGTAGTTAGTTAGATAGATCTATCTATCTGGTTTGTTTTACCTAGACAACAATGAGTGATGAAAAACCTTCCGAGTATATGAAACTATGTTTCCGAATCATGAAAGAATGCAATATGTGTTTTTTTCTGTCAACTGTGGTTCTCACACCAGCTCAAATTAACTGCACTAACCAAGCAAACAGAGCTGATTTAGTTTAACCCTTGTGCCAAAGATGAAATCATTTTTAGGATCTTAAACCTTTAAATCCCAGTTTGAATATTTTATATACTGCCTCATTATTTAAAAATTAAATGCGTTAAAAATTTCAATGCAGTTAATTAAAAAAATTCATTAACGCTATTAATGCGTTATTTTTGACTTCCTTATAAAAAGTATAACAAATTAATAAAATGAAAATGTTTTAACTGGTATGAACGATAAGATTTATGTGAACTTCTTTGATTTTGTATAATAAACAAGTTTTAAATGCAAATTTGATCTTAAACTTCTAAAGTCCAGCATCATGACAAGTACACATGAACATGAAGCAACCTTTCGTGTGTTGAGCCTCTCATTGGATTTATCCTGTGGACACATGTTGTTGCAGGTCTGATTTGTGTTGATTGTGTAAAGGATCCTCATCATCTGCTGCTAGGGTAGCAGCATGTCGTCCTGGGGTCCCTATATATAGAACAACAGTATAAGAAATCACATTCAAATACATCAATCATAATACTATTTAACATCCACAACTCAAAACTCCATATCACTCCCTACACCTAAAAGATAAGAAATTGAATTGAACATACTATTGTCAATATACTGAAATAAAAAAACAAAACAAAACAAACACTATTAGCAAACAAACAAAACATGATCATATTAAAAAAATCGACATGTCCACATACAGAATCACACTATAAAATATATTTTCCAAACTCAATGCATTTCTTGTCCTCTTAGACATTGATTTATACTAATACTAAAAAATAAGTCAGCATAAAAGATTATCATTTATAACAAAATTATTTAGATTATTTAAAATTATGCATTAACTTTTAAGAGTTTTTTTCAAACTAATTTTACAGGTCAGTTTTTTCAGGGACCATGGCAACTAATTCCACAAAGAGTTTAAAGCTGTTTTGAGCAGACCTCTGTGCTGTTGTTTTTAGCATGCAGATGTTATGAGGAGGTGGAGAGATTGTTCATTCTTCCTATAATTTAGTTCACTTCTTTTAAACCACGTATATACAACTGGGATGTGAAATTAGTTTTCATTTCATGTGATAATAGATCCTTTTTGTGCATATTTATTTTCACTTTAAAGTCCTCTGAACTGTCTGAATGCTTTTTATTTTTTATCTCTCCTGTTTTAGCCTGTTTATTTTATATTTAGTTAGCTACTTGTTTTTACATCGAGATCCCTAGGATATTGTCAAGATTGCAAAAATACAAAGCCTCTAACAAGTAACATGTACTGACTGTGAAAAAGGAGAAAACGAAGATAGAGGTGAGGATTTGTGTAAATGGGAAGGGAGAGAAAGAGGATTTGGGTTTCGCTTGAAAGCTTTATCACTCCTCTTAGGTGTTTTTTCAATTCATCTCTATTATGGAACAGAAAATCCACAGAGTGGATCCTCAGTACTGAATAAACCTGCTAAGATTTAATTTACACATGGTATAGCAGAGGCTGATGAGAATTCTGACATTCCTTTTTATCTTTTGATCACTAGGAGACAGACATTGTCTCACTACTGATGTGGTCTACTAAGAGATTCCTAAAATGCTGAATACACAGATTGTTTTTAGTTTTCCAGTTCACAAGGATAGTTTTCTTTGCGATGCAAAATGCCGAGCGTATCATGTGCCGAGTTAATTGCTATATTAATATCACCTAAGTCACCTAGTAGACACAGTGTGGGGTTTTACAGGAATTTTACATTTAAACCAGTTTGACATGTCTTCGCAAACCTGGAGCCAAAACCTGTGAACGGGTGCGCAGGACCACAAGGCATAGAAATAGTTATCAATGGTGTTATCCGTGCAATGTAAGCAGATGTTTGGTTGAGACAGACCCATCCTGAACATCCTTTGTCCTGTATAATGAGTTCTATGCAGAATTTTGAATTGTGTTAGTTGCATATTTGAATTCTTAGTCAAAGGTGTTCAAACATATTTGTAAACATTCATTTTGATTAAAGTTACTGGATAAGTCGGCCTCCCATTTTGAAGTTGGAAGAAGGATTGAGTCTTCTAGTTTAGATAATAGTCTATATATTTTTGATAATAGCTT
>JBAMHW010000018.1:25682798-25701940 GCA_037177495.1 Rhadinocentrus ornatus | reverse complement strand
AGACCCCTCCATGTTTCTAAGTGGGAGAACTTGCAAAATAGCAGGGTGTTCAAATACTTATTTTCCTCACTGTAAATTTGATTACATACATTACAACAGATTTGATTTTGATTAAATCCAATTTGATATTGATTTATTCATAGTTAATTGTGCAACACCACTTATTTTTCTTGAATAATAAAGACATTCTCCAGGGTTTATTCCGGCACCGTGCTAGATGTCCAGCATGCAGAGTTTTTGCGATGAAAAATAAAAGAGAGACAATTATAAACCTTGATGTGTGCGCTAACGTGGACAAATGTCACATTGAGTTAATCTACCAATGGTATGAAAGGAACGTTGCTTTGCTCTCAAACACATTACAAACCAATCAGAAGTTGAGCAGGTTCTTGGAAAAGGTGCAGTCTAAGAGTTAGCTGCTCATGTGAGCAGTAATACGCTGCAAAATACAGGACACTTTAATCCATACTAGTGAAGATCTGAGTTTAACATTACCTCTGCAAAAGAAGCGGTTTTTGGATGCAGGCATCACAGGAAACCAGTTGTGTATATGTGTTAAGCTCTCGCTGAGTTTAGGTAAGTCGCATTAAAATAAGGACGTATAAAAAAATCGATCTCCCAGTTAATGAATCGATATTGGATTTATTAAATTTGAATCGATCCAAATCAATATATCAATTTTTTAAACCCAGCCATAGTGCACACACACAAGTCATGTCCAGGTTTGGTGCCAGTTGTAAAGCAAAGAAAAAGATTTTCAGTAGCTAATTTACCCAGATGAAGACTTGGATGCAGTATGTATCTGTCAAACTGTCAGAGGAAAGCCTTGGGTTTACTTTTACTGATGAAGAGAAGACAAGCAGTAGTTAAGACTGAGTAGGTTCAAGAAATGCTCAGGGAAAAATAGGAGTTTGGAAAGTCTAGACTCATTCATGGGCTACACTTGTACAACAACCAAATCCTGGCTTACTTCGGAGAAAAAGGAAGCCGTTTGAGAACCAACGTCAGGCAATCAGTTGTTTGATAGAACATCTGACAAAGAATCTGAGGTGGATGTTTTGTTGAGGTTTGGCAGATTCCCTCTGATTGAAAGTGTTGGCATGTTGTCACACAGCACTCTAACTAAGACAACCTTGTTTTAACTACAGTGTGGAGTCTTCAGAAGGCTTCAGAAGGGTTTGGAAACAGAGCACAGCTTCTGTTTCATCCTATGTGAAAGCAGCTTAGACCAGCAAATCATTTTATCCAACTGACCTTAAGGGGAATTTGTTCAAACTGCAGCCACATATTGGCTTAAATGAGTGGTATCGCACACTAGTTGTTATGTCTTTAAGTGACCAAAAGTGAAATTGTTTCACCGCAAGGTTTGCTGTTGTGCACTGCCTGTAGACCAAAACAAAGTGTCATGACCCACACCTCTCTCTACCTCTTCCCCCCGTCCCCATTTTTCCCTGTTTGCAAATTAATGTGCAAACACACTGAGCAAAACAATGTGACAATTTTATGGAACATGTCTAAGTAACTTATAACGTTAATGTTGTTACTTACTGTCCAGGAGAAGAAGAACTTGCTCCTGTCAGCTTGTAGCATCTTTAGTTCTTGCAGTGCTTTTCACTTTGAACATACCCAGCCAAAGTTAATCCGGGTTATGCTCCTTTTTTTCCCCAAATACTTATTCGCCAACAACCGTAGTTTTCTTTTTTAGAGGTAATGTTGGATTCTGGTCATCTGCAGGGGAAAGTTTTGATCCGCTCTCCACCATTTCGCTTCAAAAATATGAGCTGCCATTGCTCGCTTCCTCTAGATTTTTATAGGAAGGGAGGCCCGAAGGCTATAGGAGAGGAGAGAGAAGGCAGCAATTTACACAAATGTGCGGCCGGACCGGCTGGTAAACATGGAGATCAACACAGAGAGATGGTGTGTTACATCATGCTGTAATCTAGATTACACAACACCCATAGTTTTTCACATAGCAATTTTTAAATTCTTCAGTCTAGAAATAATAAATTTTTGCTCATTGTCCCTTTAGGGCAGGGATCCCGAAGTTTGGTCCTCAAGGCCTACTGTCCTGCAGAAATTTGATGTTTTCCTGTTTCAACACATCTGACTCAAATTAATGGCTCATTAGCAGACTTGTGCAGAACATGTCCGAGATCTATTTAATTTGAATCAGGTGCGTTGCAGCAGGGAGACATCTAAGACCTGCAGGATAGTGGGCCTTGAGGATCAGGGTTGGTGAATCACTGCTTAAAGGTCTGATGAGGATGTAGTGCAAATGTGGGGTGTGTCGTTAAAAAGTTTACCGCCCACCACAGACATAGCACACTGCAACTTTTCAAGTATTATTTGTGTTTTCTGCTTGTATATATATGTCATATTGCTATTGTGTAAATGCAAATTTTCTTTCAAATATTCAGAGGTAAAAATTTGGAATTTTTCATGGAAAAATTGTTTTGAACAGGGTCTAAAACACACACAAAAAACACAGCTTGAGCTAAAATATATTAACAATTCATCATTAACATGCCAATGGACATAATTTTGACACATTCTATCCAGTTCCTCTGAAAGCCAATAGTCCATGCATGTTTTTGAAATATAATAAAAGACATCAACAAACCCATGGGGCTGTTTTTAGGAGTTTTAACTAAACAGGTGAAATTACTCTGACATGGATGTTTACTTGCATTAGGAAATAAAATAAAAATGTGTGACATTTTAAAAGCAACACCCAAATCCTGAAGGCCATCCAGGGGGTAGTGATTGTACCTACATATAAATGTGGAAGCGTGTTTGCCTGTTTGTGCAGAAAATAGTTAATTGCAGCCACAGGGAGATCACTGAGCTCAAAACACACTCTCTGCCTATTTGCATGTAATATTTGAGCCATTCTTTTGTCTTTCTACTATTTTGTGTGCTTTTGTTGAGTTTTGTGCATCAAACAGCTCAAAATATTTTTTTCCACTGTTGCAAATAAAAGACATCCATTTTTTCTTTTATGTGTGTATTTTCATTTTTTTAGAGCTCAATTTTCTCCAATTGTTTTTAAATGAATTTGGTCCTGGTGGCATGTTAACATGAGCTTGCATGTGCATATCTTTGTATGTTTGGCAGGAGGCAACAAGGGCAATAAGAAAGGAGAGTGGGGCTTTCTGATGAAATTCAGTGGCAATTTTAACTCTCCAATCATTGAACCATGCAAGAAAAAGAGGCAAATGGGAAAGGGAGAGAGGTGAAAAGACAGAAATAGGTTAGAAGACAGAAAAATGGAAGTAGGCTTAGAGGAAACCAAAAAGAGGTAAAGAAAGACTAAGTAAAGAGAAAGACAGTTAATTGCTTCATCACACAGTTAACTGAGAGACATGAAAGCATTGCCTCAGTCTGTTTAGTATTTTTTTTTAAAAACACCCTGTGTGTGTCTGTTTGTGTCTCTGATTGCACTGTTGCATCTCTTGCGAGCTTTTTGTGTGTCTGCCAGTCTGTGTAATTACTCTCACTCCTTTCCATACAACAGCTATAGCTGCAGGTTTTGCATAGTTGACATTCAAGTGATAATGATAAACAGCTCGGTCAGATTTGTTTGGCTTGCTTGGTGCTCTGTGCGCTTGTGGGGAGGGCATTTGAATCACACGGAGGGGAAAAACACCAATAAAGGAGAAAACACACACACACACAAAGGCACAAGAGAGGCAGTCCTAGAGTCTGGCACTAGTTAACACCGTTTGGCAAGGAGTGATGAGAGGTTGCATCATCAGAGAGAGAGGGAGAGAGAGAGAGAGACCTACTGGAAACATGAAAACATTTTAACCCCGATACTCTCTGTATCGCAGCTGGATGACTACATGTCAACGAAAATCACAGTCTGCTGACCTTGATAAATCACATTACATTTACATTACAGTTTTATCTTTTAATACATTTAGTGGTCATGTAAATCACAGGGATGTACAGTGATCAGCAGAATATTCTAGATAACTACAATATTTCTGTGCCTAAAGCAAAATGATTGAAAAGAATAAATAAATAAATAAATGAATAAGAATGCCACTAAAGCAGAAAATTAGAAGGGAACGCACAAAACATCATTAATATAAAAGAAGAGTGAGAATTTATCATGTATCAAATATAGGGTGGATATAAATAATAAAAAAGCCAAACCAATAAAAGCAACAAAAACATACCTTATAATATATTTTCTGTGTAAACATTAAATGGCAAACAGATTCCTTCATTTTCTAACCAAAATGCAGGAGGAATAACAAAAGGAAGCGTGCACAGCATGTTTATTTCTCCCTTTCTGCCTCAGGCAGTTTATACTGAGCACATTTTCTTTCGCACTGTGAGTTCATTTGAATTCAGTCATTTGAAAAGATAAATTCTTTCTCTGCCACTTTTTTTTTTCTTTATAAATGGGAACTCATTCTTTTCACCTTGTTTTCTGAGTGCTACCAAAAATTCAAACAAGGGAAAACAAAATGTGTGCCAGTTTCACGGTTCTGCATGTTAATGCTCTATCTGGCTTTGTGAGCTGGTTGTTTCCTCATTTTAGAAGTTGAACATCACTCACTTTGCCTGTAAACAAAGTGTTGAACTGTGCTGTTCACAAGTGCAAAATGAAGAATTTCTAAACATTTTTGATTGAGACAAAAGCATGGGAGGAATATGGCAAGAATGTTAAACATGAATGCTATCCTACTTCAGTAAAAAATACAATTTTTATAAACTTGTGCTTTTCTAATTTGCTGTGCTGCATTTGTTTTCAGTTGTAAAAATTCATTAGATGACTCACATGAACAGATACTTGGTTCTAAAAAGGTCAGTTTCCCTCTCATCTTGTCCATAGATTATCCTATAAGAAGACAACTGAGACTTAAAATGCTTCAGAAATTTGGTAGGAAAGTTAAGCAGGAATAAAGTTTTCCAGTCTTTGTATTGCATTAAAAATTCTAAAGAACTGTTAAGCACAAAAATAATCTGCATTTAATTAGATAGCTCTTCTGTTTGCTTTAAATACCACTGAAAAAGGAAAATATCAGGCTAGAAACATTGAGCGGAAAACAATAGAGATCATACAGAGTACAGACTGTTGTAGCAATAATAATCAATAATAGATAAGTCTTGCTCTTCTAACCCCTTATCCACCCATCTGTGTGTCAACATGTGTGCATTACAGGGGTGTTTTTTTGTGTTTGAAAGGGTTATGCATTTTTGTGCCTGCCTGCCAGTGTGCGATTTAATGCAAATCTGTCTGCCCAGTTCTCCAGCTGTCCATGTGTGTGAATACTGTATGTGTGAGGCTCTTCTGTCCCGCTATTTTGGACAATTTGATGTGAATGAGGAGTGACTGCGTTAAAAGCATTAACATTTTCAAACCCCGAATCACTAATCAGGATGTTGTCAGGGAGGAGAGGCATTCGGGAGAGCAATGCATTATTTAGCATCTACTAGTTAGCAATCTCAAAGAAACACACATGCACAAAAATTCGCTAATGTGCTTCTTTCACACTTTCAGACAAATGAAATACTGAATTGAGGACTGGGTAGAGCGTATTAAACAACACGCTGTCTTTACAATAAGGAAGAAATTAATTGCACATATTTTCAGTTTCATATTTTCTGAGAAATGCACATAGAAGCAACCCCTTAGACAACTCATTACTGATTCAACCTCTGTCAGGTTTCGGCCACAGAGTGGAGGGAGTGATGAAAGACGGCAGCAATAAGAGATAGACAGGTAGGAGATACAAGAAGAGACGGAGTGAAACAAGACAAGGCAGCTGGGAGGAGAGACTCTTAGGGAGAAATTTGTAGGTCGTTATCTTGGGATTTTAATGGAGATGTTGCATATGGATACTTGTAAGCATGTGTATCTGTGCATGAGAATATTCACTTTATCCTAAGTGCGTCCTGACCCTTTTCACCTCCCTTTCCTCCATCATATTTCCTTTCCAGTTTTCTACATTGGCTGGTCTCTGAAAACAGAAGCTTGAGTCAGCATTTACCTCTAAAATAGAGAGCCAGGCAGGATATTTTTTTTGTTTTTATGCTTTGAAATGCAACCTATCCAATGTCAATATAGCATTGTGCAACTGCAAAACCCTAACAGCTCATTGATATGTAATATTAAGTGACAGTTCTTTATCATTTCTGTATTATGCCCCAAATCCCTGCTTCCTTGAGGTAGCTTTAGTTGATTAGACACAATTTCCTACAAGAAGTGCCTAATATTTCACCAGCTGTAAGTCTTCAGTTAGTTAAAGCTAGCTCAGTACCATAGATAGATACCATAAGACGGATATAGCTATTGTATCTGAGATGTGAGACCATTTAGTACCTTTAAGTGCTGCACCCATGAAGGTTTCTGTGTTCTTGCTCAAAACCTTTCGTTGATCGAATAGATTTCCATTAAATCTGCTTCTGCTTATCTCACCAATACAAAGTCAGAATATATTTATTACAATTTATTGGTCATTAGTTGGATTCTGTCCCAATGATATCAGATTTCAAAGATCCCTCTCAAGCTCTATAATCTTATCTGAATGTGCACACATATATATACACTGCAGCCAGGGGTGGACTGGCTATCTGGCATACGGGCCTCGTCCTGGTGGGCCATCTCTCTCTAAATTCCCTCCAATTCGGTAGCCAATTGGCTGCAGAGGGCTAAAAGTGTGTTGCCAGCATTGACACATATTATTGGTCTATGTTTGTCATTGCCAATCAATCATGGGCTGACAGTGCTGTCCATTACAACACAAACCAGGGTGGGTGGGACCTCATGGCATGGCTGAAAATGGAAAAGCGTATGAAACCCCCAGGTGGCGCTGGTCAACGAAAAAAGCTTAAGTCTCTGGAGGTGAAAGCTGCTAAATATTAAAAACTGACAGACCTATTTGGTGCCGGGGTCACCACCCCAGCTGGTGCTGCTGCACTGGGAGTTTTGAGTAAATCCTCCATGTAATGAAAAATTCTTTCCTTATTTCCAGCCCAGACAGGTTCAGGGCAAGTCCAGCTGGTCAGTTCAGGAAGAGAACCAGACCAACGCAGGCAGCCCAAAGACTGCACCACCTAAGAGGGAAAAGGCTGTAGGGAGAATGTGTAAAAAAAAAAAGCAGAAGACACATTTGTCAACTGGACAAACACAGAAATCCAAGAGATAGATGACACGGACATTGATGTGGAGGCCACACTGCCACAAAAGAGGATTAGGATGAAGAAAGTCTTGCCTGGAGAGATGGCTCAGGATGAGACCCTGGATGATGCAAAAGTTCTAGGAGGTGAATGTGCATAACCGGATCATGGACACAGCAATTTAAGCAATTTATAGGCGCTTTTTAACATGAATGTGTGAAAGGCTTGATCAAGTGATATTACTCAAAACAATAGTCAGCAACAATGAGCATAAGTAAAAACATTTTATTATTAACCATTTATTATTAACTGGGGGCTGCTGGAAGGAAATGCTGAAACAGAATCCAGAGTGGAATGAAGTGCTCATAGCCGAGATTTTTTGTTGCACAACATAATCCAATACTGTTTTTTTTGTTTTTTTTGGCAGAAATGGGACCTGTTTCCGATACCTATATCCTATCGGCACACAAGCTGTTTGATTATGTTTTTTTTCCTGGTTGAAGATTTTCATATTGATGATTTTAATTACAAACATCTGCATATCTTTTAAGTTCAAATAACAGTTATGTAGGTAGGCCGTAGAGCTCTTTTGAGACTTAAGTAATTTTTCGTGACAGATAAATCTGTTCACTAAATGTCACTACAAAAAGGCTACATGGCTCCGTATAATTGTCAGTACACAGATATTGAGTACAAGTTCTGTTTGCTGTTTCTTGCAGGTTTTGAATTTGGTGAGGAGTGGAGCTGGCTGGCTGTGGATGAGGAGGTAGGGCAATATACACATGTGCAGAATGCATTTCTATTCAGACCTGTAATTCATGTCTTGAACTCTTTCACACAGCTATAGATAAAAAAAATTTTTACAGTTCTATAATGAGTCACCGTTACAATAAATCAGTTTCAGCTCTAATGCTGCTACTGTCTGTAACATGTTTCTATTTAGATTTTTGTCAGGATATTTTGTTATTGTCTGAGTCTGGTTTTAACTAATGCTGGGCTTACAACAAAAGATTTTCAGTCACAGACTAAAAACTGAAAGGTAGCATGTTGGTTCTTCACGTTAGTCTCGGCCCACCCCTACTCATTGTTGTATAGGACCTCACACAGACAGATCAGATACGAGCAAGGATTTATTACAATCACAGATCTTTCACAAGTTCTTACGATAAGGAGTAGCCCAGGGGAAAACACTGGAGTCAGGAGATCAGCCAGGTGAGTCGGGACTGGGAAGGGGTAAACAGGAAAGTCCAACTAAGACGAGGTCCGACGGGGAGTGAAGGTGGAGTTGGAGTATATGAAGCCCAGGGCTCAGATTGATTGCAGGAGTCACTGATTAGTATTCGGGGGATTGACTGCGGTGATGTGTGGCAAGTGTGTCCGTGGCAGGGCCTGGTGTGGGTGTAACACTCATGACATATCTTCTGTTGTGATTTGACACTATAATGAATAGAGACTGATTGACTGCCATAGCTGTCAATTTTAGTCCTTGAGTTCAGTTACGTACTTTATTTGCTAACTGCTTTCAAGGAATATGACTCTCCTTTGTAGTATGCATGAGAGGAGATGCTGCGAGATTTGTGGACTTCTATGTAGTGTCCGCTGATAATGTAGTGGGCTGGTCTGGATAGAAAATGTCAGGGCTGAATTTTTGCCCCAGTCCACCCCTGACTGCAGCCCTAGCATTTTCCCTACATGCCCTGGAGGAATGTTAACATGCATTTACATGTAGTTCCTCCAGTGCAAATGCACATAATACTTTCTTTGGACTTACAATAAATTGTGCGGGCAAAGCAAGGAAGTCTTTTGAGGTTTATAAGAAACAAATGTGCAGACGGATAACAATTACTACCTCATGCTCTTTTCTGTTGAGCTATATAACTTTCCATTCACTCCTTGACTTTATAGAAACATCAAAATAGATGATACTGAAAAAAGCCATCTCATAAATACTGTAAATCTGTTTCACACAAGAAGGAATTAACACTTGGTGTGTCTTGCTTCTTTAACCTCACCTTTTTGTTGTCTTATCATCAGGGACTTTTGTGTATTGAATCATACTGTTAAGACCAGTCTCCACAGAAAACATGGAATGGATATGTTGAACTGAATTTTTATAACCTAGCCTGCTTTTAATTTGTTATTTTGCGCAAAATAACAAATGATGCAATAAATGACACAAGAGCGTCGCAAGATCTTGTTCCCCATCAGGAGAAAATTCCTGGAAGGAGGAGCCTGTGCTGTCATCTTGCTGGACAAACTTTATGTCAATGGACAGCTACATCGTTCACACGTGCATGCTCACACACGTGTTCATCTCTCCATCCACTTTCAACTAGATGTTGCTCATGTTTGTGTGTTGGTAAGTCTCTCTACAGGTACATTTGATGACTGTTGTACTTTTTCATCATTATCCTGTTTTCTTTATTTATCATGTAGTACTGTGGTAGTCTAAATTGTTTTTGTGAATACTGATGTGATTTAGGCAGCCTAAACAACATTTATTTCCACTTTTCAATTCTGTCCTTTTCTCTTTTTCTCTCTTCCTCTATCTCCCTGTCAGGTTCGGCACTGACATATCAAGACTGAAGAAAATAAGATTATAATAAAAATAATAAAAATAGTCCAAACATCAAGTGCAGCCATTTATATAACATGTCTCCCTTGGTAGAGCAAATCCGTCCGGCAAAATATGGCTACAGGAGATATATATATATGATAGTGTATCTTTTATCTTGCAACAATTTGAAAATTAGTGTGAAATGTTAAACATCAAATGTTTGTGGAAAACTTATGATTCTCAAATTGGACATAACTTTGCTGTGAAATAACACCTTTGACCTCCATGTCATCTCTCTCAGAAAGAACTTTTAGTGTGCATTTTTGTTTTTGTCCTTGTAATAACCTTTTACTGTGAAACTACAAAGTTTTGTGCTTTGGACCAACACAGCTACTATTTGTTCTGTCATGACATCGAGTTGATGAGTATTTAGGGATGTAATTGTCTGTCTGATAAACCAATACAGATTTTCTTCAGCATATTAAGAAACCCCCCAAAAACAAAACAAACAAAACAGGAACAGGATCATTGATTTGCTGCCTATTAATATCCAAAGAAACACCAAACAGAAGAGTTAAACTCATCTGTCTGGCTGCCTCAGGCTAACTGTGGGTGTCCCGCTTCATCTCACCCGTTTATAACAGGTCAGACTCAGCTGCACATGTATAAGTTAGTGTTTTTGTCAGTGTCTAAAAATTAGAACTGTCAAGCTTTCTATTATTCTCACGGTCAGCATACCCTCTAAGCTCTAAAAGTTTATGATGTTTTGGGGCCAACTTTGGGTTTCCACAAAAAGTTGTGTATGTCATAACATATGAAAGTTAAGCATTAAAGTTTAATATGCTGCTATTCATCATCAAAAAATATCAGAATGTATTTGATATCTGCTGCCACAATGGCTGTTTCAGCAGGTATTAATGTAAAACAGTCAAGTTTATGAAGCTGTTTTACCAAAATCCTCTTTTCTGTTCTGTGGTTAAAAGATATTAAATTTTAAGTCAAATCTTGACAATTTCAGTGGACTTTGGCGTCACCGTGGAAATTGAGTGGTGATAAACAACTAAACAACCTCTCTCTTGACTTTGGTTGCAAAAACATCATTTCAGTTTTTGCCAGCATAAGTGGTTGTGACACAGATCCAGAGAGATATATGTTAGGACATTAACCCCTACTGTGCTTATGTGTGTTAGTACTTCAGTGTGACTCTATCATGCTTACTTACATTTGTGTGTGAGTGCGCGCGTGTGTGTGTTGTGTAAATAGACAAAGATCCCTGAGGACAAATGATGAGGAGATGATATCTTGTGAAGTGTGCCCTTTAAAAATAGCAGGGTCGCTGTCAACATTATTCAGCTCTGGATGAGCTCTCTGGTTGTGTGTGTGTGTGTGCGCGTGCAATAATCTCTGTGCGTGCATGTGCACTCATACATACCACCATGATCTGTGTGTGTATCGCAAAACATGCAGTACTCTACTGTATTTGAGTTTTCCGCATGTGTGTAGACAAGTAACAGCTATTAGGATCTGTCATCAGGCATGATTGATTTCAACATGCCCTGTGTGTATGGGTGTGCTTATAAATGTGTTAGTGCATTTAAGGAGGTATGAGGTGCATTTATCCAGGGCCCCTGTGACTGATGTTCATAGTAATGTGAAATATCGCTCAAGGGTGACATGGATAGAGAGAAAGAGAAAATGGGGTGGGAGGTAATAAAAAGGTGGCTGAGGAGGAGAAGGAGCAATGTAAAACAAATGATGTGAGGATTTACGTATACATGTTAGTAAAATCTTTTTTTAAAGTTTCATGTCTCCTCGTCACACAGCCCATAAATGATTATATCATTAGATTTGAGCACAGTTGTAAGCCGCCTCAGTAGACAAGCATGTACACCAGTGCAATGAAAAGCAATTCAGGCATAACTAAGATTAAAGATTGCAAATTTAAAAGTCTGAAAATATCTGTGGCAAAAACGTGACTTATTTTTAAACATGTTAGATGTCTGGGCATGAAACCTACAGCATCTCTGACATTTGTATACTGACACTGATATGTAAACATAGCGGAGAGTTTAACAGATAGAAATCCACATATTTCCCAGGATGTTTGTGGAAGTGATTTCCTTCGAGGTTTGGTAAAATTCCAACCAAAACCAGTAGGGGTGTAAATATTGGATTTTTATCAGATGGCGTGAAATACATCTCCAAATAAATGTTAATATTACTATTCCTGTAACATGTGAAAAGGCTATGTTCTTGTAGCAGTGTCACTACTTTAGGGATTCACCCGCCACAGCAACAGCACAGCAGGGTTCTGTTTCATAAGATTTTATTGTGATGTACTGTATGTAAGGAAGACCAGGACAACCAGCTGGGCTGTCTACTATCAGCTCTGCATGTCCTACTGGGGCCTTAGCACACCACTGCAGATAAAGACAGATTATGATTTTATATGCATTACAACAGGGCCAATCTGCCTCACCTGCTGCTGCTCCCTGAACCCCAGCTTCACTCCTCCTCCCTACAGCTGAGCCGGAGCCACGCCCAACCCCACAGTTTGTAAAAGGTTTCAGATGCATCCCTGTTGAGTAAGAAGCTCTTTCTAATGCCCCCAAGTAGTTAACCAAGAAAAAGGAAATAATTTGCTCAATAGCAGTGTTATTTTTCTCTCCTCTTTAGTTTTTACCTAACATAAAGCAGATTACATCACTCTTTACATTCTTGTTTTTGAAAGTTCCTGGAGCCTTCTAATAACATGCTAGATGTTTTGACAGACAGTATCTCAACCAAATTGAAGTTGCTAAATTTGTTACCAGAAACAAAAAAAGAAATATTATTAAATATTATTTTAATGTAGATTAACTGATGCAAGGACATTCATAACTTCAACTCCTTCAGACAGAGAAGCGGCTAATGGTATCTTTCCCCGTTGAGTATAATGTGTTACACACTATAGCGTGGGAATCAGTGCATATGTTAGTTATGTAGGCCACTAAGATCAGGGAAGCTAAGCCAGGAATACTGGCTTAACAACACGATGGCTCCTCTAATCACAGAAAAGATATTGAATATTTCAGTTTATCTGCTCAAGGGTCCACATTGAATTAGATAGATAATCCCTGTATTTTTGACCCAATAACAATTGCTAAGAATCAGGTAATATTAAAGCCGCAGTGTGTAAGAATTACTCCCATCTAGTGGTGCGCTAATATATTACAAGCAACTGAGTAGTGCTCTACTGCAGCCTCACCGTTTAAGAGCGTTATTATGACTACAGAAGCCGCGGAGATTCATAAATGTGAGATTCGAGTGTCCCGTCAGGTGATGAGGAACAGAACAATACATAATTACAATTTTTTTATGCCAATAAGTTTTTCTTTTCTTGGCTATTTTTTCCTCCGTCTCATGGGCAAAGAGTATAGATGGTCCTCCATTTCAATGTAAGCTGGCAAGCTGAATCATCCACGGTCTCTTGGCTCGTTTACACCACCCTCGAGCCCTCCCCTCCCTCCAAAACAGCGGGGACTCGCAGATAAAACGCACAAGGCTAACAAGTTTGTCCCCTTTCGGCTACTGTAATCAAAGATGGCCATGCAAAATGGCAGCCTCCAATTGGGTGCGCCGCCACCTATGTAGTTATAAACATCTGATTCTAAACTACGGGAACGATTTAATTTGGATGGGATTGTGATTAGACTTTGGTAAAATACGTATTTATGAAAGCAATTCTTAATTTTTGCTAACAAACAAAAAAGCTGTACCTTTAAGGATATACAGCATTTCAGTCAAAATGAGTCCTGCCTCTGATGCAAAACACACTGAAGGAGCCTATAAAATATATTTTGATCACTATGCTGAAATATACATGATGCTTTTCTAACAGCCTTCTTGTGGTGCTTCGGTGATTAACAATTGTCAAGCAGCGAAACTAATGAATCATGACTAAAAATACACATCAAATTTATTTAGAGATCAGCCTGTGCGGTAATTATCATTGAAGCTTTGCTCTTCAGCATGCAGGTGAGCCTGTATAGAAAGGTACAACCGCCTCTTTTACTTAATTAGCGGATCATTTATCAACCCCTATTTACACAACCAGCTCCCTAAAAGTAAAAATATAACCTTCTTCCAGTTGGATCAAATGATTTTTTTCTGTATCTTTTCATGATTAGATCATTTCCCCCTTTGTTTTTAAATTTTATGTTCATGTTTTATGTCCCTTTATAATTGATCTCACGGGCAAACAGCACATGCCAGCATGGCTTTGGATTAAAATAAATATCCACTAAGGACACATTTTTTTTTGCTTAATTCACAATTCTTTCTGTTGTATTGTTGTACTTTTGCAAAAAAATATTTCTTGTGCTTCACTAGACTTGTAGATACCCTGTGTCTTGCTAGTACTTTTCATTTGTGTCTCCAAATAATGCAAGTTATGATGCAAGCAGTGGCCAAACTGCAGCAGACAAGATGCATTTCAGCTCCAAGAATTTGTAATCAATCGCTTTAGACTAAAATGTGTTATTTTAAGAAATGTTAGATTTTAAATACAGAAATAATGGCTTATTTTGTCTTAATTGACAAAAGGCAAAGGAGAATATGCAAAAGAAATATTTAGCGGCATCCGCAAAACAGAAGATTTGCTGCTAAAACTGAGTGAATCTTTGGAAAAATGTTCAAATATAGCAAAACTTTGTCATGATTTTTAACAATGCGGTTGATAGAAAATTTAACTTTTCTTTTGGGTGATAATTAGACATCTCACCAGTTTCCTGGATGGACATATGTTCAGCTGCACATCCTGTTACCTGCAGTTAACAATGTCTGGAATGAAATCTGCTGTGATGAAAGGTTGCGAACCAGCAAGGTGCGATCGGAGGCTGAAAATAGCAGACAACTGCTGCAAAAGTTCAAAGTATAATACAAAAAAAAAAGAAAATAGTTTAATAAAAGGTTATCGGAGAGTGCATTTACCTCAAAGCCTCACATACTCAGTAGAAAGAGAGGCAGATGGAAAGATACACAAAAACTTTTTGTGGGTTCTTCTATCTGCCAAATCTCTCTTCCAGATCCTCTTATGAAAAATCTACATGAAATAAAACACACACAAGTAAATAAGTGCGGAATCAGATGAAGAAAAACTAAAATATGCCTCAATACCCTCTGATTTTCACGAACACAAAGAATCATTCATACATGCAGAAACCCTGAAACCTGAGTCATAAAAATCTTGAGAATAAATTTTAGTTTCATAATATCATTTTTGGACCTTAACTAGAGGATGTTTGTGTGAAACATTAAAAATAGTCACTAAAAGCTGGCTTCTGCTTTGATAAGTAACCCTGGGGATCCATTTTATGTCATTAAGAACTACTGAATTCCATATTGTTACCATCTTTCCATTATGTGATTAGTTGCTATTAGAGACATTTGGCTTCTGAGCACATACCAGCAGAATTTATTAATTTAATTTGTGAAGCAAAAGTATAAACCTATAGTCTTGACTGAACCCTTAACCTGCATTCAAAACAGTATAAAACACATTAAACATATAATTTCTAAATAGTTTTTTATTTTATTTAAAATACACATTTTTAAAAAGGCATTTGTGAAGAATGCCTCTTAGAAATTAAACTAAAAAGCTTGTATCTTACCTCTAACAAGTTAAATTTAGCCTGCCCATAGGTCGCTTAAGTCATAAGCATCGTTCACACACAGAGAGCTGGGATTTTCTCTCGTATTAGCAGTGGCATTACTTGTTTTAAATACTGCAGAATTTTCAGAGCAACATGAGTCGACTAACACAGCCTTTTAACCATGTGACCCACTTTTCAGTACCGTTTCCACTGGTGATTATTTCATGCTACATCGCATACTCTCTGAGAATGTTTATAAGTAAAGCTTTGTAGGTGTGAGTGATGAAAGGGGACCCTCTAGACGGATAGATACTATTTAAAAAGATCTGTCATGTCATGACGTTTTCCCATCTCTCATTCGCTTTCTTCGCTCTTGGTCCTCCGGTCCTCGATGTTCTGCTCATGTGGTCTCCTTCCAGTCAAACCACCAGTGGGGGAATATTGCCTATTTCCTTACATGTCCAGAGTGGAGTGCAGATGCAATTTTTAGAGTCAAAGAGTTTTGTAGGAAAGTAGGCCAAGAGCATAAGGAAATTTGAACAGAGAAAGACAGGAAGATACAAATGGGTACAGGGCAGGCGATGTGTAAACAAAAGTGTTTCCATCATACATGTGACATTTTGTTTGTTTGTTGAAGAGACAACTGTCACTCTTGTACATGTTGCAACAGGAAACCAGACAGCCAGCTTGAGGACACACACTTTCTTTTCTTCTTGGCACACAGACATGTCACAAATCAAGGCTCCTGCTCATTTCAATTCAGATTTATCCAGTTTTAAAAGGTGATTTGTAAACCATCTCAGTGCTTTAGGTTCATTAACAACGACATATAAAACATATTATAAATCATTTATGAATCACACAATATTATCATCAAATATTCAGATGGATAAAGGGAGTTATAGATTCGAAGATAAAATCGATTTTTATTTGGCGTCTTTTATTTTTCTCTGGTGGGCTACTGTCATCCAGAAGTCTCTTATCTGCCTGAAAAGGCTGTTTTACACACCCTCACACATACATACCCATTTTCAGACAGGAAAATCTTTCAACCCCTTCAAGGTGAGAGGAGCGTGAAAGGTTTTCCCTGAAGTTAGATGTTGCTCCTTAGAAACTTAGAAAGTGTGGTTCACCAGGGAGATAAAAACATTCAATACACTAGAAGAGAAATAGTCTCAAATGTACAGCAATATTTTCAAAATGGTGCAAAACCTTTTATGCAGGATGTTTTAATTAATTCTGCCGTCAGTAATTTTGTCTTCCATCCTTATGATGAAAAGATAAAGTTCTTAAAAATGACATTTACATTGCAAAGTATATTACCAGTAATGTGTGCTTGAATGTATTTGACTGGCCAGAGTACAGAGTGATTCTGGGGCAGCTTAAGCCTTGATTAGGTGTTACAGCCTGATAACCACTTTTTTTATTTTAATTTAACAGGAGCTATGTATGTATTGCATGTTACAACAAAAGTCATTGATAATTTTACCTTGGAGAATAATTTTTTTGTTTTGTTTTTGACCAACAGAATATCAGTTACTACTTCTAAGCTGGTTCAACTACATTGGTGCTTTCCCACCTGAAAAGTGAGTATCTTTAAACAGGGTTTATACATGTATGTTTGAACATTGTTATTATACTTTACATAAATTACAACTTTTTAGCTTCCTCTGAATAGTCAACTGCCATGGAAGATTAAAAGGTACAGTGTGTAGCTTATTTATTTTTTTTTTTAGCAAAAATCAAGAATTGCTTTCATAAATACGTATTTTACCAAAGTCTAATACCAATCCCATCCAAATCATTCTCGTAACTTAGAATTACATGTTTATAAAAACATAGGTGGCGGCGCACCCAACTGGAGGCTGCCACGTTGCATCGTCATCTTTGATTACAGTAGCTGAAAGGGGATAAACTTGTTAGCCTTATGCGTTTGACCTGCGAGTCCCCGCTGTTTTGGTGGGAGGGGGAGGGCACGGGGGTGTTAACAAGCCAAGACGACCATGGACCATTCAGTTTGCCAGCTTACATTGAAATGGAGGACCAACTATACTCTTTGCCCGCAAGACGGAGGAAAAAATAGCCAAAAAAAGAAAAAGAAATAATAACTGGGAGAAAATGAGTGTACGTCGGTGGAGCATTTACCAGATGGAGGCAGCTGATGAAGACAGAGTAATGTTACAGCAGCGCCGACAGTCCACTGCCCCGGCTTTTACTCCCTCTTCCTCTTTCTCTCCCTTCATCAGATGGTCTCCGAGTCTGCAAGTCACAAAAACCGATTTCATGCGATAACATTAGCTATTAGCAGTAGCTTGGTACTAATTACATGGAGGGCACGCTTGTAACTTATTGGCATAAAAAAATTATAATTATGTATCGTTCTGTTCCTTATCACCTGACGGGACCCTCGAACTTCACATTTATTAATCCCCGCGGGTTCCGCTAAAATATTAACGCACCACTAGATGGGAGTAATTCTTACACACTGTGGCTTTAAGCAACATTTGTGCAGAAAACAGCAACGAAAATGTAAAAATTGAGCAATTTTTGGTTTATGGCAAAACTTAACTTTTTGATCTGTTGATCAATGCAGCAATTGCAGACTAATGCTTGTATTTCTCTCGTTCCTTTGCTTTCTTGAGAAAATGTGATGTTAGTAGTTATTTGTTTTAGCCTAGCAACCAATTAGCATCACTTATAAAAGAAATAGATTTATATGTCTATATTTCTCTATATCTATCTATTTACCTACCTACCTACCTCTCAAACAAAGACTTATTCTATTTCAGCCATTTGCTAAAATCGAAATATGACGGAAAAAAAACAGAAATGTAGAAATTTTTGCAAATTTATTATAAAAGAAAAACTGAAATATCACATGGTCATAAGTATTCAGTATTCCTTTGCTCAGTACTGAGTAGAAGCATTCTTTTGAGCTAATACAACCATGAGTCTTCTTTGGAGTGATGCAACAATTTTTTACACCTGAATTTGGGGATCCTCTGCCATTCTTCCTTGCAGATCCTCTCCTATTCCGTCAGGTCTGATGGTGAACGTTGATGGACGGCCATTTTCAGGTCTCTCCAGAATTGGGTTTAGGTCAGGGCTCTGGCTGGGCCAGTCAAGAATGGTCACAGAATTGTTCCGAAGCCACTCCTTTGTTGTTTTAGCTGTGTGCTTAGGGTCATTGTGCTGTTGAAAGGTGAACCTGCAGCCCAGTCGAAGGTCCTGAGCACTGTGGAAGAGGTTTTACGGAACATCAAACCAAGAAGGAAAACATAGGAGTCCAGAGGTCTGACAGGGAGTGATCGTGGTGCTGGGGTATATAAGGACTGGTGAAGAGTTTGGGGAGCGGTGTGAATGATTAGGGATCCAGACAGTGATTGGCTGTAGTGCAGGACTGGAGCGTCTGTGGCAGGGTGAGATGACTGGGAACAGGTGTGGATGATCAGGAGGGTGTTTGCTGGGGAGTTTGGCCGGGCAGAATGTGACAGGGAATGGTGCAGTGTGACAGTAATATTCATATTCAGCCTTCATGATGAATCAGATTCAGAATAAATGTTGATGTGTGTTTTGTTGCAGAAGGAAACTGAGCAGAATTGTTTATTTCACATGAGAATAAGTAAATGAAAACAAAAGACAGAGAGGGGAGTTACAAAAAAAAGAGAAAAAGACCGGACTGCTGTTGCCACAGGAGAGACGTCATGTAAAAACACACATCTGGCTTTCCTGTGCAATTCGCTAAATTACTGACGAAATTAGTGGGGGGGGGGGGGGGGGGGGGGGGGGGGGGGGGGGGGGGGGGGGGGGGGGGGGGGGGG
>JBAMHW010000018.1:25666130-25682788 GCA_037177495.1 Rhadinocentrus ornatus | reverse complement strand
AAAAGGGCGGGGTTTTTGTTGCAAAGGGGGGAGTTCTGGGGAAAAAAAACAGTTGGTTTTTTTGGGGAGGTTTGTGAAGTCCGGGGGGAAGTGCCCCCCCCCCCCCCCCCCCCCGCCCCCCGACGATAAAAAGAGGGGGGTTACATAGAAGTGTGTGTGATTGTGTGTGTGGCGTGTCGTTCATCTCATTTACCAGCTTAGACAAGATCTCTTTATCAGATACACTTATACACACACACACACAAAAGTCAATATCAGCCCTCAAAAAATTTTACTACCTTCATGTGGGGAAATCTCTAAGGATTATCCCCAATAACCTGTTTAACTTAATCCTTATCTCACACACATGCATAATAACCTCCCCCTCCACTCCACTCTCCATCTCTCTCCCTCTCTCTGAGACGGAGTGAGGAGTAACGCCTCTCTCACCTTAATCTCCATCACCCTCCTTCTTATTTCCTCCCTCACACATTCACTCCGTCTGCTTCATGAGCATGAGCCGGCTGCTTTCTCTGCCTCTCCGAGCGTCTTTGAGCTGTTCTGACATACGCGCTATCCCTCTGCTTCTCTGCTGTTTTCTTTTCTTCCTCTTTCTACCAATCCCACACCTATCCATGTAGCCATCTCTTTTCGGACAGGAAGAGGAGCAGTAGCTGGGAGCACCGGTGAAGAAGACTAACCACAATAACAGGAAGAGGAAGTGGGCAGTGACCCATGTGTGTGAGAGAGGACTGCAATCGGACAGCTGTGGTTCAACAGTGTTCATGAGAAAACCACATCAGAGGCAACAGGAAGAAAACGAGCAAGAGAAAGTCAGAACCTGTTGGATTCACACCTGAGGTAAAACCTCAACAACCTGAGGAGGGAATCAAGGCGATAAAAATATTTTGGGGTAAAAACTCCTCTTTTGGCGTGACTTAAGTTTTTGCATGCTTGAGTAAAACCACATAGAGGAAGAAACTTTTAAAATTAGAGCTACATCACAGCAAATATCTGCTGAGATTCTGGGAGTGTGTCTTGTTTTGTCTTTGAGATCCATCTTTGGCATACTGTCTCATTCAAAAGGGATCAAGTTTTCATCATTACAGACTTTCTTATCTGACTGACAATCCAGAAAAGGATTTGCACTGGAAAATCAAACTAAGGGCAAAATCTCTTGTACAACACCTGCTTCCTCTTTCTACATTGGAAAAAAAAAAAAAAAGATAACAGGCATCACAAGTGAGGATTGTGAAATCAGTCAGTGGTTTCAACCTCTGTTGTGCTTACCAAAAGCTAAAGCAAAAACTACAGTTTGAGAGAACAAGTGCACATCTGGAAGGATTTGGGCTTTATTCTACACCAAAGACAGATCTGGCTAGAAGTTCTACTTAACCTTCATTTTGTTTGGTAAGTTTTCTTTTTCTGTTGTAGTTGGGCGGGGGGGGATCCTTATTGCTCAAGCGTTTCATGTGAGTGCATGTGAGTTGGTGCCAGACACCACATCTAGAGCTTTCGTGTTCAGCAAATGGGACTGTGAATATACATTTCCCTGTGATTGAAAAGCTATGTACCGCAGCGCTGCCAAAAAAATGTAACCCAGATCCCTTGAAAACGCCCCAGGCTACTTTCCCATTCACTCCAGGGTGAAATACTAATGAATACTGGTAAAGCTGTCTCAAAGAAGGCACAGAAATAACTTGAAATGATGGTGATAACCCCTTTAAGGACAGGCTGTCGGCCCCTGTCACTGTTCACATATGTTAGGCCAATAATCTCGGACAGCTCGGTGTAGACTTGAACGCTGTAATTGAGTCCTTACCCCCTTCTCCCGAGGGTGGAGTGTCATTCCTAGAGACAGACGGCTGTGGCCATTAAGATGGTACAGGATAATCTGTAGACACAGCAGGAATAAATTTAACTAAATCCACCAGGAGGACCTCAGGTGTTTATTTTTAAAGAGCTCCACACTGGGGAAAAAAGAAAGTCTTCACAGCTGTCAAGTTCAAGTTGGTTTAGCTATGAAGTATTGATGACGTACATCTAATATTTAAAAGTAGGGAAGATCTTGTCAGTTTTGTCATTTTGTCAGCTGAAGACTTCCCAGATATACATATACAATGTGTTAGAGACCTATTTTAGCCCCCCTTTCTGAATCCAAAGCAAGAAAAACACGTGAAGACTATTTGAGAAATGATTGTGGTATATTCTGAAGCTGCAGTTTGACGTGTACTTATTTATTTCTGCAAAGGTAAATGTGTGTATGTGTGTCTTGTTTTTACCCTGTAATTTCCTCTCTGATTGTTTCTGTGAGTCTGGACTGACAAATCCAGAGTAATGGAAGTGATTTGATTTGTTGTTACTTCAAAAGCCGTTGATGCAACTAAACCCAGTGGTCTAATTCCTGAAGAGGGAACTATCAGGGAAAATCCTTTGGGTGCCATCTGGGAGGCTTCAACCTTCCTCCCACACACTTGCAATCTCACGCACAAACACACCCATACACACAAACACACACAATACAAACACAAGATTCATGATTAGAGCCATTCGTTCATTCAGATATATGTCAGTGAGGTTGACAAGCTGTCAAACTGTGACGATGTTAGTTCAGCCAAAGTCACTGATTACCGCTGAAAGACCCAGTGAAGGTTTTATTCTCAGAAACTGAGTATTTTCCATTTAACATAGTATACTACACCCAATCTTGTATTGGAATGTTTGCTTTTTCTTTACAAGTATTTTCAAATGGGATTTTAGGGACAAGCAATTGCAAGAGAATAAATAAAACCTTTTCTGCTTATGGTGGGTTGCTTAGAGCTGGAGGTTCAAACAGAGGATGGATTTTTTTTTTTTTTTTTTTGTTTTGAAGAGATGGCTGCCTTAAGTGTTATTTAAATAATTTGTTTGGTCATTTAGATTATCTTTAAAGGAACAGGTCTTTTTTTATTTTTTATTTTAGCTTGTTTGGACACCTTCTAACACCCTGCGATGTACTGGTGATCTTTACATGGTCATCCTGGTTCAAGCCTGCTAATTGCTGGGATAGACTCCAGCTTCCTTGCCAGGTTGCATTGGAATAAGTGGTACAGAAAATTCATTGAATGAATGAATGAATTAATTGAATGAATGAATGAATGAATGAATGAATGAATGAATGAATGAATGAATGAATGAATGAATGAATGAATGAATGAATGATGTTCTTTTTGCCCTCAGCAGAGACTTGCAGTGTTCGTATCTCCGTAAGACAATGGAACATGAGTCAAAACATTGTTTTTCAATGACTGTTGCTCAATCAGATTTGGAGTTGCCGACCATTATTCATTTTATTCTGTTTTGACTCATTGACATCGTCAGTGAGGATACAGTCTTTGTGGTTTTGTATCTGTGTGTGTGTGTGTGTGTGTGAGAGAGAACGTCGTGATGTGACTTGCTGGCAAATAGATTGTTAGAAGATTGCTGCTCTGTGATTGAACAGCAAAATCTCAGCAAAAGATGGACACATCAGGAAAGAAATACAGGGGTGAATAAACTTATAATTTAAGCATCAAAAAAGCTAAATTTAACAAGATAAACAGTGTTAGAGACAAATATAGTAAGTGAAGACCTTTTAGTGATCCTAGGAGCCAGTATGTCTATAAGAAAGTGTTGAAAAATGGTCCGTAAATATGCTGAGTTTCAAACATTAGAGCTTTTAGGCTAATGTCGAGCGAATAATCACTTTTTTCATTATGTAGTAGGGTACTTTATGTGAAAATAGACTTTTTCCATCAATATTTTCTGTTTAACATTTTTAATTTTAAACTATTGGTTAAAATTAAAGTAGAGCTCATGTTTCCAAAATGGCATAGTTCAAGCAAAAGAAGGCTGGAAAGTGCATGGTTTTGAGATTTCTTGTTGTGTGGAGCCTTAACATGCTCATTTTTATCATGTGGGGATGATAAATATCTGCACAAATACTGTACATGATGGCGATATGGCTATTTTTCTCAAGATATTTTGCTGATGGATGCATGTGCTATGCTGCAAATCTGCCTCAGTTTTTATACTTCAGTTTTGCGCTTTTCAGCTGGGATGAGAGAGATATTTGTCTCATAAACATCCTCTCATGAACAAGCTCTTTAGAGCTGCTAATCCTTCTCACAATGAGTAAAGCATTTAAGATATTTTTGTCAGCTTATAACATTTAAAGATGCATCATTCAGTACCTGGAACTGTTACATTGTGCCCTCAATCTTCAGTCCTCTTTACCTAATCTGATCAAGTGAAAACTTACAAACTTGCAGTAAGAACAGCAATGATTTTACTTGAAGCAATACATTTTTAGCCACTGACTCATGATAAATATTATGCACGGACAGAAAATTCTGCAAAAATTGTGCTCTGTGAATTCCTTTGTCAACTGGAGAAACAAAAAAAATCCTTGGCTCACAATCACAAGGCGTGAAGATGTGATGAGTTTAGATTAAAAGAAAGAGTTTTAGTCCCTCCACAGATTACATCACGGAGGAAAAAATCAAATTGCATTTCCATCTTTAAAGCACAGAAATGACAAAAAAGAGTTAAACATTAACTTCAAATGCCCTTCAGCGACCTGCAGGATTATAAAGTCTTGTTCGTTTCTGTGCTTTAGCCTTTGGTTGAGTCAAAGTAGGTCAGACCTGTCTGTCAGTCACAAAACATCCTGGAGAATGACAACTGTATCTCTGCGTCTGTCTGTCTTGCCTCTCCTGACAATGTACAGATGCAATTACAGATATTCCTTGAAGTTATTTATTCTGCATACCTCTAAAACACGCCTTTGATAGAAGCTTTAAATAACTTTGAATAATCTTCTAGTGAAATCTGTGTGTGTGACACTTACGGCGATTATTATATAAGACTGTCAAGAGCAAACTGATGATGCTGCTTAGAATTTAAATGCATCAGGTTCCTTTTCAATTTTCGATAAGACTGTAAAGGTTTGAAGATGAATCTGCTTGTAAGAGGAGGTGGAGAGTATGACGAGGGGTTAAAGATGAGGTGATGATGAAAAGGTGAAAAGAAGAAATGATTGACATGAGACAGAAATATTTCATGAAAAAATGTCAATTCAGCTTTCACCTTGAGAGTTTCAACAACCAGATGTGAAAAAATTAGACAGGGGAATATAAAAAACAAGTTAGTGAAAACCCATTAGAAAGACAAGGAAGAAATTGTGAGTGATCAACAGGCAGAAAGAAACCAAAATTATATAAAAAATATTTAAAAAAAAAAAAGAAAAAAAAAAGAAATACGACATAAGCTGAAGCTGTGTTGAAGACTGAAAGACATAAACTGGGGTAGACATGCAGTCAGCAGCTGGAGTGAATACCAGGAAGGGTGTTTCAACTAGCTAATGACGGTAAATTAACGGACCCGTTGGCATTTCCCCAAAGGTATTGTGTTTACACTTCCTGGTGCTGATAAGAGGAGGAGTGGACACTGGCTCCTTAAGGAGGAAATGCTCCTTGAAAAATGCCCTTGTAGGGAAAATGTGTCCAACGTTCCAACAATAACTGCCTGAGCAGAACTTCGTCATGGGATATTGTAAATACATGTGTAACATGTTGAATGTAATGGTGAGGAAAAATCCTGGAAAAGTTTGTTTGGGAAAAAAAAAGAAGCCCAGTCTGTGTAAGAGGAATAAAATCAGTATCTTAAATTTAGTTTGACTCCCCTAAAATGAATCTGTCACAAATACAATGTGACATTATTATCACACATATTTGACCAACCAAGCAGAAGATGTTCAACCACAGACAGAAAACTAGTGAAAATGCCAAATTTATTAATTCCACAAGGACATGATCAACTTTTCCTAAAATGTGTTTGAATGTTGAGACAGTCACGTCTATGAATGTCTTAATGCTTATTTGTAATTATAACAAGGGGAGAAAATGATGATGAGTTAATGTGATATGGCCACAATTACTTCAAATTACACTGAAATGAGTCACACTCTGGAGAACCAATTAGAAAACGAATCACATTATCAGACTCGGTTTACCTTGTCTGATGAAGATCTTCAGTCTTAACATACCTTAATATTTTGGGGAATGATCCAAATACATGTGCTTATTAGAAGACCTTTCCTTATTTGGTGGAAAATTTAAATAAGTTCAATATATTTAAAGCTTACAAGATAATAATAAAATGTTGCTCATTAGATTTTTTTTTTTTTGCCTTCTTGAAAGTAATTTAAGTTCTCTGTGAGAACACAGTAGTGCAGAACAAAGTGTGATTGCTTTGTTTGTTCAGAACTTGTTGGAAGGAAGGATATGCACAGTTAAGGCTTGGGCCATCTCCGGAAACACCTCTGCTTAAACAGCAGCTATGTCTTAGTGTGAGGTGAACAGGGGTGAAGAAGCCAAAAACAGTCCATTTCTGTGGTGTTATGGCAGTGCATATGAACAAAAGGCCTCATGCAATTCAGCACTCAGTGGCTTTACAAAAACAAATAAACAAAAAAACTACAAATCCAAAATCACCAATATCCCACCAACATAGTTCTTTAATCATTAATGTTTGAGTTTGACAAATTATCAGAAGCGCTAATGTGTTTGATTCAAACGTGGTTTTTTAAGGGTCATGTGACAATAAAGAAGATCAAAACATGCATATTTCAATGCACACAGAGTGTAACATTTCAGCAATCTTACAAATGTATTGCTTTCCACATTCCCCACCATCAAAGTAGCAAGCTGAGGCACAACATCATGTTTGATGCATGCAGACTATATGCAAGAAAATTTCCACTCAGTCTACCGTGCACAGCTGAAATTCCTCAAGTATGTTTTCCCCGTTACACTCTCCTGAGAGTGGCAATGATAACAGCTGGAAGACATCATACTAAGACTTCTGCTGATACAGTGGAGCTAGTTTCTCTGTTGTTTTGCACATTTTAGTGGCATTATGTCCTCGCTGGTTTGCTCTTTTTACAGAGGTTGGTATTGCACTGATCATCAAGTCATTTATCGCTTTACGTCTGTTGAATAGATAGTAGATGAAGGTTGTAGCGGCAATAATAGTGCTGGATGCTCATCTTTTCTTTGACAGCGTCAGAATTATTAAGCCATGGCACCATATCATCATAGAACTCATCTCATAGAACAATGTAGGCCTAGCATTTTGGAATAATACCAAGTACTTTTGTTTATGATGGTGAAAAATGTCACTGCGTATGTCTGACTTTAGGAAATCAGCATTAAAAGTTAATTACATTTTGATCTTACAAAAACGTTTTTTAGAACAATTCAGAGTCCAGAACAACGTCCTAAAGCATGAGTTAGTCAGCAGCAAGTGGGATTAATGTACAAGTTGAATTAATGTCTCTTGAGCATAACATTTTGATTAAGTTGTAATCTCATTCTGTTTGCCTTTATATTAGAAACTGATAACACATTAATACATATTGATTGCAATTAAAGAAGATGCTCTTCAATTCAATTAATTGAGTTCTGAAAAGAAACTAAACAAGAGAAAACAAAGTGAAAAACAAAAGGATGCCAAGTAAAGGCCAAAAATCACTGGTGAGTCTTTGTGCATGCAGATTTCTGGGGAGCTGTGTGAAGAGGTGAGGGGAGGTCAGCAGAATACGAGATTAGGCCATTAAAGAGAGAAGAACTGTGCCAGTATAATCCCCTCATCATAATCTCTCTTTCTCTCTCCCTGCTGCTAATGGCTGGAAGACAATAAGATGGACTAATCTGTCTACTGGGATGGCACAGACTGCACTGAGATATCTACTGGAGTGCAGAGCACATAGGCTAAAGTGTTTTGAAGATTATTTCCCTGGCATTTCTGCTTTATTAGATATAGCCCAGAGGGGGGAGACATGAATGATTGGGGGGCAACAGTAAGAGAGACTTATAGGGAAATGAAGGGGGAAAAAACCAACAGCACTTTATTAGCTGTTGGTCTTGTACATTTTTATTTTGGTTAAATGATGCTAAATGGCTTGCAGGCAAAAAACATGATGCAAGGCATTGAAATGTCTTCCAACTTGTAACCAGTCAAACACCATATATCAAATGAGGTGCCAGAGTGCTTTTTATTTTATGTAATTCTTTTAAATCTCAAATATAATGAATTATTTTTGTGGCCTCTGACAGTTTAACAGAGACTGCTAGGGCCAAGGCAGTGAATCCTGTGAATATGTGTTATATTGAGAATCACATCACTAGTTTATGATGTAATACAGCGCTGAGGTGGTGAGAAACATTAAAGTTTTAAATAATTTGACTCTGAGAGCTCTAAAGGGTGGAGTCAGGTAGACACGTGAGTAATCCTACATTGTACAATATTGATGTCAGTATAGCTGAGCAAGTCTCTTTAACATTACTGTGATTTTTAGCCACCATGATTCAGACTGAACCATTAAAAAAAAAAGTTACAAGTTTACGAGTTAATAGCAAAAGTTTCCACAGATATGTATCTATTACATGGATTGCTGTTACATTAGGTACACACATGAACTTGTAAAACCTCAACAAGTGTCACCATTTTATTTATCTTTCATTCATTTATTCTCTGTACCACTTTGTCCATTACGGGTCGCGGGTCAGCTGGAGCCTATTCCCGCATTTTAAGAGGAGAGAGGCAGGTACACCGTGGACCGGTCACGAGTCCATCACAGGGACAACACAAATAGGGACAAACAACCATTCACACACACACTCGCTCCTAAGGAGCATTTAGAGTCATCAATTAACCTCTTTGTAGCCTCTTTATTTTTCTATCCCATTAAATTCAGTTCAGCTTTATTTGTATAGCTCCAATTCATGACTAAATCATCTCAAAACTTCTCAACAAAACAAATCCATATATGATCCACATTTGTGTTCACAGTTTCTAAATAAAAAAAAATAAAATTGCCTAAGTGAGGAAATCCACTACTAGAACCCCTGCCTTAGACAAGGTGATTAGTCACATCGAGGTATTAAATAAATAATGCAATATTTCTCATCATGAAGATTTTAAGTAATTACCAAGCTACTAATGTTTAATGATTTTGTTGTGTGTGCTGATGGTAATAGCGTTACAATCCAGTAAAATATCATTATTTTGCTTTACTTTAAATAATTATTAGTTCACATGATAAAATTGAAGTGTGAAAACATTTAGAGATGTTTTGTTTAATATATTTAGTTCACTTTATTTGCATATTTTAGCCTTTATATGTCACTAGATCCTACACACTGGACCCTAAGCAAACAAAAAATAAACAGCAACAAAACAGTGACATGGCAGAAAAACAGAAAACAGATAAATATTTCCATAGGGATGCAGCATTCGAAAGCACAAAAGCAGATTTTTAATTCAGGAAGTTTGCCTGCTTCCATTAAAAGTCAGTTTGCAGTCCAAGTTATGGTCAAGATATTACTTGCTGGTCTTTCATTGCACAGCAAAAAAGTTTAATAACATGAAGGTTGTTATTGTATAGTCTTTTTTTTTCTGTGGAAGGTCCTAAATGGGTGAAATGAGTTGGAGATACCTGAGTGGCAACCATGATAAAGGCTGTTTGAATATTCTAAATAATAAGGAAAGCAGCTTTAATGCTTCCTTTACTATTCACTTTAGCATACAAAACATTGGACCGTTCTTTATAAAAGAAAGGAGAATTCTGCCCCATAAATACCTGCGCCTGCAGCCTTCTGAGCAATGCTCGATTATATTCATACAGTCATTCTAACTATGATTTTTGTGTAATAACATGAAATAATATGAGTGACAACTTTTTAACTTTAGCACCCTTCTCTTTTTTAATTTTCAACCTTAATAAGAAACCTTAATATTTTACTGACATATTTAAATGATAGAGTCTCTATGTGACTGTAGTCTGATAAAAAGCATTATAAAAAGTGTCCAAAGCCCTTTTTGTTAAATATTCCTGGAACATTTGCAGTTTCAGTGCTACAGACCTGCATACCAGCTTATTATTAGTGACTTTCATTGCAGTGCCATCATCATTTCTTGAGTCAATTTTTTTTGGCATCTCCTTCCCTAACCTCCTAACATTTTTTAACAAAATCAAGGAAACGAGTTTAGCAAAAGATGATGGGAAGACTGGCTTGGATTTTGATAACATCATGTGATTCTGGAAAATAATTTAAGCCTCTAGTTCTGACACACACATCAAGAGGTCTTGACTTGGGTATCTGTTATCTGATTATTTGCTGAGTGCACTGATTTTTCACCCAGAGGCATTAATTTATTCTTATACCTTCCCACATCCATTTATAGAATAATGTTAAGGCCAGTGTAGGGCAGTTTTTCAGATGACACTATGCTGTGTCGCAACCTTTAAAAAGCTATATCTCTTTATGTGATGCTAATGTATGTCAGTGTGGATTGATATAACAAAATTATCCATTTTTGGAATCAGCCACAAAGCCTTCACTGTCTTATTCCTTGTCCTCAATTTATTTTGCTGCATTAAAAGAGAAAAATGAAATAGGAATCCCAAATTCAAAATGTCAAAAAGTCCCTTTTTGGAAAATGGCCTTTCTAATGACTGATAAAGACAGACATCTGAAATGGTTTTAATGCCATCTCTCTCCGTCTGCATGAGTCTTCTGTTCTCTCTCACAACTCCAATGGGTCAAGACCTAAAATGGGTCACAGGCCTATGTTTAATGGATCCCCATGTGACCACAGTGGTGACATGCTTTCAGTGTAGGTCCCATGATGAGCGGCTAAATGTTTCACTTGGGTCCCGGGCTGCAACGGTTTAAGAGCCCTGGTCCTAAATGATAGCTAGACCTCGAGCTCAGCAGCAAACTGTAAGGGGACACTGAGTCCTTGGCCTTCACTCTAATTCTCACCCAGGCCCAGTGAAGGGTCTGTCCACAGCTGATAAGAGGTTTTAATGTGATCTCCACTCTTCTTTCCTGCTCCCTTGCTCTTTTCCTCTTCCTCAAATTTTCTCTCTCCATTCCTTATTCTTTCTCTTGTCGTTTTGCTCACCTCTTCCTCTCATTACTGTCACGCTCTCACCTTTTTTTTTTTGTCCCAATCTGTCTTAGATGATGGCATGGCTCCAGGTGTGGATGACAGGACTTATGGCATCTTTGACATTGTCCTCCTTTGCCGTCATTGCTCAAGACAATCAACTTCAAGATGTGACAGCAGAAAGACAACATGAAGGTGGCATTGTGAAGAAAGAGTCCCATCCAGTATTGCACAGACAGAAGAGAGAATGGATCTGGAACAATCTTTATGTGGAAGAAGAGAAACCTGCACCGATCCCCTACAAGATAGGACAAGTATGTTAACATCAGTATTTTGATCTCACAGTCCAGTTTTAGGTTTTTGCTTAATGGGTCTTCTGTCAGAAAAAAGGGCTAAATCATCTTTTATTTTTAACTATTCAGTTTGATGCTGTAGGATTAAAAAAATCTGGGGCATGAACTTATTGTCTTCTGGCTCTGTGATGACTTTGCTTAGTTAATTTGGAGAAATTATGTAGAGTGTTGCTGATTTGACTCCTTACTTCTATGAGACAAGCAATATTAATTTCCTTTTCTTTGTCTTTGTTAGCTTAAGTCAAGCTTGACTGCAGGGGTAAAGAAGTTTCAAATAGAAGGTGAAGGAGCAAACACCATCTTCACTGTGGATCAAAAAGGGGACCTGCTGGTGACCAGATCTCTGGATAGGGAGGAGAAGGCCTTTTACAATTTGATCGCCAGGATGTATGACGGGAACAACAAGCTGATTGAGGATTCTGGAAACTTTTTCGTCCAGGTGACAGATATCAATGACAACAGCCCTGTTTTCCCCAGACAGTACAATGGATCCATTGTGGAAAGGTCTGCAATAGGTACGTAGTCACTTTTAAAAGAGTGATTTGACAAAAATGACCAGTCGATTTCTTTCCAACACACCATGGACTCAAATTTCAGTTTATTTGTAGATACAGTCTCTTAAATAATATTTAATGTGCTCCATAGTTCAAAATCTGGCAGGGAAGGGAAAAAAAATATGTTTTGAAACCTTAAACCCTAGTTTAGATTAAAAACAGACTTGACTGTGAGAAAGTATGCAACAGCAAAAATCATATCAATCCAGTCACAATCATTTAGTGCCTTCATGTGTGAAATAAAGGACATTAGTGACTCAAGTCACTAAATCTGAGCACTTAATCATATTGCAATAATCAGTTGAACAGCCATGACGTAAAAAAGATTAAATTTAATTCGATTACATTTCTGGAAAATTCTATAAAAGTATAATGGGATGTCTGTTGCTAATGTAAATCTCTCAAGTAAGCTCAGATAAGCTTAATCTATATTATACTTTATTAAGCACACAAATGAAAATGAAAGTGCTGAAGAAATACTGCAGATCTTGGCTGCGCCAGTCAAAACTCTAGTTACAGACTTCAGGAAATATTTTGAGGGGAAATATGAGGACAACCAGCAAAAATGGCGTGGACGTAATCAAGCCTAGATGAGATAAATACATGGACACGAGTGTTTTTTAAGACTTACTTAAATGAAAGGATGCTGTTCTAGATGCATGCCTTATATGTAGAACATATATGTCCTGGTCAAGACTAATGTGATGCTGCCCAAATAAAGTATATGCTTTATATATGCTATGTGACAAAGAATCTTTGATATTAGATAAGGAAAAAAAAAGGAAAAAGAATTTGGTTTTTGCTTAATTTTGAAATAGAGTTGAAATGTACTATTTCAAAATTAAGCAAATAAACAAATCCTTTTTCCTTATTTTTTTTTAAATTTTTAAATAGTAAATTTCAACTCGTGGCTGCCCGGTGGTGTGGTGGTTAGCACCGCAGCCTCACAACAAGAAGGTCGCTGGTTTGAGCCTAGGCTGGGGGAGGTTTGAATGTAGGGGGTTAGTGGCCTTTCTGTGTGGAGTTTGCATGTTCTCCCCGTGTATGCGTGGGTTCTCTCCGTGCTCTCCGGCTTCCTCCCACCGTCCAAAGACATGCATGTTAGGTTAATTGGTGACTCTAAATTCTCCATAGGAATGAATGTGTGCGTGATTGGTTGTTTGTCCCTATATATGTTGGCCCTGCGATAGACTGGTGACCTGTCCAGGGTGCACCCTGCCTTTCACCTGAAACACTGCTGGGATAGGCTCCAGCTCACCCCGTGACCCATAATAGGAACAAGTGGTACAGATAATGATGACTAAATTTCAACTCATTTAAGACTTCCTGTCTCCAAAACAAATCAGTATTTTTTTTCAAGCATCACTCAAAAACAGAAGAAGAAAAAAAAAAGAAAAAGATTTATTTATTTGAATGCATGATAATTTCATTCATCTAGGAACTAAAGTTGCTGAGGTGATTGCAACTGATGCAGATGACCCCACCACAGCTAACGGAGAGCTCAAGTACACTTTGATACATGGACACGAAAACGTCCCTGCCTTCGAAATTGACTCCAAAGGTAGGGTGCCAGCAGTGATGTCTATCAAATGAATTGGGGAAGCTGTAGATGTCCATGCTAATTGAACTTGCACATGAATCAGAGAGGAGCTCAAAGCTTAACCCTCTCTGTTCCTCTGCAGGCATGATCAGCTGCAAGATAAACACTCTGGACCGGGAAACCAGGAGCCAGTATGTGGTGGTGGTTCAAGCTCAGGACATGAGAGGAATGAAATCCGGCAGCACAGCAACCACCTCTGTAACCATCACCATCACTGACACCAATGACAATATGGCTTCTTTTACTGATAGTAAGGAACAAAGCATTAAACTGTATTCTTATCAAACAAGGGGAAAATGTAAGTCAGCTTATATGGTCTCACACCTGACATGTGTTTTCTGCCCACAGGGACATATGAACTGCATGTTCCAGAAAATCGCAAGCTGAATGAGAAGATTGGCACTCTGAAGCTGGAGGACGGAGATGAGATTCAGAATAAACAGCCCTTGTTGACCATTCAAAGTGACTACAATAAAATATTCAACTTTGTACTCAGCCCTGACAAAGATGGCAATCTCATACTCAGACAGGTAGGAGGCTTGTATAGCAGCAGGGGAGGTGGTGTTGCAAATATATTCAAATACATATGTATGTGATACAGATATAAAAAACAAAAACATGCATCTTTTGTTGATAGGTAGCAAGAATCTCTATTCCTAATAATAGTTGTGCCACAATACCACTGGCACCTGCATGCATATTGCTGGATAGAAATGACTGATGGGATGAAAAATATCACATTAATTGCTAAGTTTAATGCTTGCTTCAAAACTAAATAAGAGTTTAGGATGAAAAACATCCTCACATTAAAATGTTCAAACCATCAAAACTAGTGGGAAGCTGAGACTCTTGCCCAGACAGCAAAAGATGAACACAGAAACACATTCTGGCACCACTAACATCCAAGAGTTGAGCTTTAGGATGATGACTTGTGACAGGATTTCCATAAATTTTAGTACACTGATATATTGACATTTTCATGTTTTTTATTTATTTTATTTTTTTTTACACCACCTTACACATTGTGCCACCACTTGGCCGGTAATTACACTCTAACATTTAAATCTGCAGCAACAACTGTGATGTGATGTTTTTGCAGGATGACAGTTGAAACCACCTCATTCTGGTTGGGAAAGATATGTATGCTTGTGGGAATTTTAGCAGGTTTACTTCACTGGATTGTACTCTCCAGATGAAGTGTTTAGCAGATCAGAGAGCTGAAAGTGTATTCAAATGAAATGAGCTCAGTAATAACTTGCGCTTATGTTGGCATGGAACTGAATCGCACCACAATCTTCTCTCTGCTCAGCTCGCCCCTCAGCTGCTGCCCTTTTCATCTTTCTTACCGGCTGTGTTTACATGTACAGAATAAGCCGGTTATCGGCCACACTGTGGTTAAGGTATTATTCTTAAGCTGTTTACAAACGCCTTTGATACCCTGCAACTGATTATCCTTGTTGCCACGGATAATCCATTTAACAGAATATTCCTGTCTACCTGTGGTGTCCCATTTACAGATGAAACGCAAACAGCGGGTTTTTGGTCGACTGGAAAGAAATGATAGTTCCAGTAAGAATTTGGTACAAGTTCTGCTGTTATGTGGTTGAAGCACATATTGTGTCATTTAGTGGAGTCATTGAAAATGTCAAGAGCAACCATATTTCTTTCTTAAAATGATCATTTTTTAAAATTTTCTCACAGAAAACAATGTTATGTAATGTAAAAATATTGTCTATTGGATTTAAACTTTTATTTCAATACCTGAATCATATTTTGTATTTGCTGATGGGATACGACTTAGTGTATTCGCTTTTTACAGCTGGTAGAGGGTTGCCATTTGGGTTTGAGCTACAGTAGATCTACATTTTAAAGTGTCCTTGGGCAAGACACTAACCCCACAGTGGACCCAATATGCTTTTTGGTGTGTTAATGTGAAGATATCGTGAAGTTTTCATCTATTTCTGAGAGACAAGACAAATATATCAACACGTTATTATTCCCAACTAGTCACATACACCTTTCTGTCGTTTAACGTCTGTTTTTGAAGTACAGAGTACTCCTGTAACATCATATTCCAAATCACAGCAAACTAATGCATACTTCTAGTTATTATGCAGAGGCAGAGCCAAAAGTAAAACATCTGGAAAATGTCATTTTATAGTGTTGACTTAGGAAGAAAGAAAATCTAAGAATGGAGGTAAGTAAGTAAGATAGGAAAGAAATGGTAGACGCCCAGCATTCAACCGTGAGATTTGTGTTTGAGTCTAACCTTTGCATTTGTCATTTCTTACTTTAACAGAATTTTTACTTAATTCCCTCTGCTATTGCTCTACTATGTTACACATTAAAGCACTTGGTTAAAAACAGGTAAAAGTGTTTGATTAAGTTTATGAAAACATCATGCTGATGTAGTTTATTTACAATTAAATACATTTTATTGCAGAAAGTATGATGGTTTCAATATTACCAAGTTATGAACCACAATACCAGATATACCCTAAAAAAAAAAAAGAGAGAGAAAAGCAGTTTTTCACACATTCACACACTACTTAGCGTCTGTGTAAATCCTCGGGGTGAGCTTAGCCAGGTTGCTGCAGCCAAATTGACAACCTTTTAACACCTGAAATCATTAATGATCCTTGGTGAGCAGATGGAGGTGCAATTTCTCCAAGGACAACCATAAGTGATGCATTTGTACACCAAAACAAAAAAAGGTGCAAATGCAATGTGCATAAGACATGTTTGCATGTACACTCTTGAGGATGAATCACAACATGGGACACCTCATCTTCAAATGTTCAAATAAAATAAAGTCAAGGGACCTTTAGTGGTTACAAATCATGTTTATAAATCTGAAATACTTGCTTGCAATAACAAGGTGTTGAATGAGCATGCAGCACACAAAAAAGCACACATTTTAACATTTTTGTTAACTAATTTCCCTCAATTCTGTCTTTGCAGGCTTTGGACTATGAGACTAGAAACACCTACACTTTTGATGTCTACGTCCGGGAAAACTTAAGGAACCTGACCTTTCCTGCAGACAACTTGAACAGTGCAATCACCACAGCACAGGTAAGTACCACACATAGTGGCTGGAGTCTTTAAGCCCTCCTTAAAGGGTATTTTATTTTATTTTATTTTATTTTATTTTATTTTATTTTATTTTATTTTATTTTATTTTATTTTATTTTATTT
>JBAMHW010000018.1:25590094-25603492 GCA_037177495.1 Rhadinocentrus ornatus | reverse complement strand
TATATATATATATAATTAACCACGATTAATCGCATGACATATTGTGATTAATCGCAATTACATTAAATGTTGTGTGCAGATATCTTTTCTTCTTTGCCGAGCACAAAGGAAAATTCCTCTCAGTTTATATATGAACCATCAAGAAATGAAGCATAAAATCACAACTGATAACATATGGTGCTATTCAGGTAAAAGATGGCAAGTTTATATATAATTTTTGGATGATTTCTAATCTGTGGGCCACAAATTTTCATAAAAATAACTCAGAAATATCCATTGAAGTACTTCATTATAAACCAGAATTATGCAACAGATGGACAGACTGACACCTGCTTCAGGAAAAAAAACTGACCTGGAAGTCAGTTTGCTATGATCCTGAGTTGTTAGGATAATGCTGCCAAAGCAGCCAAAACAACAAATAAGTTGATTGTCTTATGAAATCTTCAAATCTTGAAGACAGGCAACATGCTGCTGTCTTGGATCAAATAGAGTAAATGGCCTAAAGCATGACTCAAGATCTTTGTTGTTATAAACCACTGACAGCGCTGAAAACACAACCCAGTAGAGTGGCCAAACGCTAACCTGTCAAAAGTAAAAAAAAGAAAAGAAAACATTACTAAGCTCTCGTCTCTTTGATTAAAATCCTTCCTGTAAAAGCAGACATTATGCTCAAGGCAACTTTGACTTGGCTTCATTAGGAAGTAGAAGATAAGCTTCACTCAGCTTAGGGTCTGTGTCAAGTGCAGGATAATAAAGCAGCTTTTCTATAGGACAACTGCATACAGTGTGGGAAGCGGGTGCTCGCCCAACAATAAACTTTTGTGACAAGCTGTCAAAGTGAATTATCTTTGTTGCGCTTTCATTATACATAACCATACACCATCACACACACAGCAGTAGCCCAGTGGTGAAAAAGTCACTGTGTTGCTGATGCAGCGACGAATACAGAGAAACATTAAGATAAAAAAAAGAACTAAACAACCTTGTTTTGCTGCAGCCAAAGATTTCCAGCTTCTCTCTTTGTGTAAGTTTAGATTTCCATGTGTGCTCATGGCATTGGGGTTTCTCATCTTTCATGCTTTAGGATGAGCATCTGTTTCCAGCTCAACCCAAGATGATTTGTCACCATATTCGATTTAATTTCTTTACATAATGAACAATGAACAATTCCAGCGAATCTAAGAAAGTACAACACATTTATGTCTTCTCACGTTGAAGATTTATAGATGTTTGTTATCCAGCTCTGCTCTTTATTACAAATTTAGGATAAGCGTGTACAATCTATGTTTCCCTTTTTAAAGTCCCCGAAATCTTCAATACACACACATGCGATCAATTTCTTTCTTCCTTTTCTGCTTTTTCGGTGCAGCTGTGCCCAGTCCCCTCAGGGTTTTAAAATCTATCACCATCATCTTTTATTACCAGCATTCCCTCCCTTTATCTTTTCTGTGTCTTACCAACCAACCCTTAAAATTATTGAGTGCTTCCCTTTTGTCCTTTCTCCTACTTTCCTCTCTGTATCCCTTAAATCACATTTAAAAGTATCAACAGTTAAACAGCACAACTGCCAGCAGTATGAACAAATCCTGGTTATATGAGCAGCCTGGCGTCATGGAATCATCTGTACTAATACACAAGATCATGTGACATATAATTCAAATCCCTTTTATGCTTTTGTGTGTGTGTGTGTGTGTGTGTGTGTGTGTGTGTCACCATAACTTTTTAACCTTTTCTGCTGTGTCACAACTAAATGAAAATGCAAATGACACAGGATGCGCTCTTAGTTTATATATTCAATGTCATTAGACAATTTTACATTACTAATATTTCTAATGATAATTCATTTTAATCTGACAGAGACTAAATTAAAATGAAGCTAGAGATAGCGTAATTTAGCTTTTTTTTCCTTGCTATTTGCAATAATACCTGGTTTAGTTGGCATATAAAGCGCAAATGAGCTTGATTGATCTATTTTAACTGCAGAGTTAGCATCACTGGTATAGCCTTGACCAGATGGAGTGAACCAGATGGATTATATCCCATGTGTGCACTGACTGCAGTTTATTGTGAGCAAAAGATTTATGTTGATGAAGTGGATGCAAAAGGGATTACCACAGTAACTGGAAACATATCTGAACTGCATCAATGAGGGGATAACCCATTAAACTATAGGAATATCCTGTGCATTGGTGACATAATGTGATAAGATTATGATCAAGGTCAATTTGCTGCGTATTTTTTATATTTTTTTGCATGAAACTGCATTTTTGTATCATGTTTGAAGAGTAGGAAGAAATTAAGTTTGTCCTTTTAAAATATAAAATGATTATTTTCATCCTTCACTCTGACTTAAAATATAAAAAAATGACATTTTGTCACACAAGCTGGTTTATCAGTGCAGAAAACACATAAAAGATAATTAAGTAGAAACTCTCATCCGTTAAGAAATAATATGACATAACAACCACTGAAGCTTCAGTTTACCGTAGATTCGACATGAGCAATTTAACAACTTTACATAAAATGATAAGAAGTGGTTATAGATGTTAGATTAAATACATTTCTGTGGCAAGAAAAAAGTAATAATTCACAAAAAATTGTACAGAAGGGAATTATTCCTGCAGCTCTGCTCTACGTGTCAGTTAAAAATTAAGGAACATTTGTATAGAAACAAAACTTCCCCTGTGTTTGTGCCAAAGACAGCGAGATCTGTGTGAATGTAGATCATAGATTTCCATGTGAGCTATCTCTTGGGGTAATGAGACAAAATGGAGTTTATGAGGAAGAGATGAGAAGTGAAATGAAAGTGAAAGAGAAAATCATGTTAGAGAGAGAGAGAGCAAGAAAGACAAAGAAGTCAGTAGGAAATGAGACATTACAGAGACAGTAAAGAGGTCTGGTAGGAATTGTTTGGGTGAGAGAACATTTCACTCCTCTGGGGAATCTGTGTGAAACCAAATTACTATAGACAACAGAATTACATACGATGTCATTTAGGGGAGAATGAGACGAGAGCTGAGCAATGAAGGAGCGCAGAAAGTGAAATGAAAATTCTACTGTGATTGTAAAACATTTAGAGGTCTTGATTGCTCCCTCTGCTTCATATTCAGTGCAGAGATATAAAGTGAGAAAAGCAACAGGAGACATTTATTTCAGTCATGTGGACATTTTCTTCTGGGTCACTTCTTCTTTTTATTCCAGAAGATTGCAGTTTATTCCATGTTTGCATATAAAAAAGCAGGTTCTGCATGTTGCTCCTCAATCTCCCCAGCTTCTGAAGTCTTTATTAATTTTTTTTTATCACAATTAGATCATGGTCATTATCTTTGGATTACTAAAATCTGTCAAGATTTAAATCAGTTCACCTATCCTCCAGTTTCATGGCCTAATAAAGGTCATGGTGGCACCTCTTTTTTAGGACTTTACCTGGGACCCATTTGTTGTTTTCCATTCACTGGACATCTGACATCATAACCAGTAACATTATGAATATGTAAAATTTTAAACCTGAGCATGATCTCTTCCCTAAACCTGTTTTTTTATGATTTGTATTGTTTTATTGTTCAGCAATGTGGTCAACATTGTTGTGTTTTTATGTACTCTATTCTGCAATAATTGAACTGGATTGGATTGTGAATCCAAAAGAGCTCATTGGGCAAATGGATGAATTTGACATATTGGGGGCCAGAGCAGTTAGGGGATGTTCTCCTTGTGCCTGTGTATGTTTAAAAAAAGTGTGAACATAGAGTAAGTGGATAATTTCTCGCCTTAGAAAAAGTGGACCACCAAACAAATTTAAGTCATATCATCTCCCTTACAGTGCAGGTTTTTACAGGATTGGATCAAACCTTAAAAATAATGCTACACCTCAAAAGGGATGGAGCAGGTTCAATCAATTACCCCACCAGAAAAATGTATTGTTTATATATATTCTATAAAACAGACTTGTGTTTTAAGAAAATGAAAAATCCTTGTTTTGTTGCATAATTAACAACAGATTTTATCACACAATGATTTCACACTGCACCATCTTTTGCTCCTGACTGACAAAATCAGGATTATCATTACTTTTTATTTTAAAAAAAACTCCATAGATTAAGGCTTGATTTAGTATTTGGACATGATAAATTTAAAAAATATCAATACCAGACAATCATCATTATAAGTATTTCAAAGATTTTCTTTTTTTTTAATTGCAGGCTTTAAAATACAGTAATAGTGCCCCATCTTAAGAGATCTCTGATGCTACAATTATATATAATGTAGGGTTTTGAGGGGACATGGTGCAGGTCAAATCAGCAAATTGTAAAACAAAATAAATGTTAAAACATAAGATCTGCCATCTATGACACTAAGGGAAGGGCATATCATTATTAGAAGTAATTTGGTTGGAGTTTTGATAGAACAAATGCAACATTTTACCCACATTTAAACTACAGTGGTTGACTCAAAGCAACAGGCACTAAGGCATAAGGGAGAAAAGCAGGCAGAAGGTGGATGGCTAAACAGACAGATGAGACATTAAATAGAAACAGAGAGGAACAGGATCGTTCTGTAATCTAATGATAATGATGACTGTGTGTCTAGGCTCCAGCTCTAATTATCTGCCACACACTGAAATGGAATAAGTCCTCAGGGAGTGTGAGCTGGTAAGAGGGGGTGAGTGGAGAGGAAGACGATAGAGCAAGGAGGCAGGGCCATGTGTGCATGGCAACACAGCAGTGATGCAACATGACCCCCTGGTGCACTGCTCTTCTTGTAAGACCAGACTCATCTCTGCCAGACCCACACATGCAAAGTATCTCTAGCATCAGGAAGAAATCTATGAAAGAAATTCGCTAAGATGATAAAAACATATATTTCTATTTATATTTAGTATAATTTACTGCCAAATGCTGTCATACTTAAGACACCAGCCACATCTTGTGCAATAGTTGTTGGGTAGCATTTTATTTCTGCAGCATATTCTTTCTTTTACTCATGGATAAGAAAGTTTCCTGGGCCATAAATAGGTAAATATGACTAAAAATGGTCATCAGGTCTTGAAGGATCGACTCTTTACAGAGAATTGATTTGTTTAATTGGTCCTAATGCCATCTATGGAAAAAAAGGAGCTGGTTAAATGTATGTAATATTTAAAAGCTCAGAGCAGTTTTTACTTGGGATGTTACTTTGAAATGAGAATAATTTCTGCAAGATTACTAAAACCATATGTGCTAAATAGTGCATGAACACAATAGACCAGGGATGGGCAATTTCAGTCCTCTAGGGCCACCGTAGGTTTTCCTTTCTCCAACACATCTGATTCAAATCAAATGGATCTAACAGCTTGTTAGCAACTTCTCCACAATTGCACATTAATTTGAGTCAGGTATGTTGAAGCAGGGAAAAATCTAAAACTTGCAACATGGTGGCCCTTGTGGACCAGAGTTGGAACTCGGATTTAACAAAGACTTCATCTTACAACAAACAAAAAGCAATGCCAGGGCAGGAAAAAGGAAAAAAAGATTCTGCACTAGCTAACACTGAGGATGCAACAACAAAGGGAAATAGGAAGAACTTATAAAGGGGAACCTACAACAACTGCTTTGAGTTGGTCCAATCAACTCAGAGTATCTTTATCCAGAGTTAGGAATCACAATAAGTCATCATCAGTGGAGCTTGTATATCTAGAAATATCACACCCGTTATTTTACCACATTGGAGGTTTTCATACCAATGCACGAGGAATATAAAGGGGACTCCTGAGTCAGTTGGTTCTGTTCATCTTAACCATGGCAACAGACTCAGGGTAAGAATTACCTCTCTTTCTGGAAAGGAAAATCCTAAGTTTCTCTAAACTCAGGGTTAACATGCACAGAGTTTAAATACAACATGCTTTCTGAAATGGGTCCCTGATCTCGATTCTGTTTCATGTTTCATGGATTTCCTTTCCAATCCCCTACTGCATAAAATTCAGGCTGGTATTGACTGTACTGGTTTGATACCAATACTACATACAAAATCTGGACATGGATTAAAAATTTTAATAAAAATGATTTAAAATAATACCTTCACATCACCAACAGCTCTACATTTTCTCTCTCTGTACCTGGATAGCACCTGCTTACAGCACCAAAGGACTCCGGAAGTGACGTCTATCTCGTACTAGCAGCACCTAAACCCTCTCCACCTCTTGTGATTGCCTCATCATAACCTCACAATATTTTGAGTCATGATTGATTTCAGATATTTACTCATGTTTGTGGTGTCGCTACACCTCATGGTCTCCCCAAAACACATCACATACCTCATTGTTGTTGTTTGAGGAGCTGAAATAGGTCCACCCACGGCTGTGCATTTTGTTGAAAGAGCAGGACTGCGAGACTTACGCTATGCCATATTTCAAATATGCTCATAGTGTGTGGAAGAAAAAGTAATTCCTACTTCCTGACAGTATGGTTACTTTACTGGTTTACTGAATGACAAAAAATGTTGATATTATAATATGAGAGCTAATTGTTTAACATAAATATCTGGTATCTAAGGTATCAATATTTCAATATCAATCTGCAGACCTCTACATACGTAAATCATCTTTTAAAGAAAAACACAGGAATGCTGATATCTTCTAAAGGATAGTAATCATTAAAAAAAAAAAAAAGCTTTTATAGAGTTGAATAAATAAAAGTTTTTGCACTGTGTTGCTGGATGTTGTGCTTCACTAGGTTTGAAAAATGTGTGGGATAATGTAATTTATCTACCTTTTAAAGGTTTTACATGCACGTAAGCAATTCTCAGAATATTCCTTATCTAAAACAGTTTTAACTGCACCCTAATAGTCTTAAAAGGACAAATAAACACACTGTGTGCATATGTTCACTAACACACACACACATTAAACCTGACCTTCTCTATATCTGTCTGTCTCCCTGCAGTGAGCTCCAACCATAGCCATGGGGAGTACCCAGACTGTCGGAGTGAGAGGGAGTCAGGAGGGGAGGCATCACTCCTGGTGTCTCCGCTGGTGGTGGCCGGGATTGTTATAGGTCTAGTCCTCTTCCTCTCCTGCATCACCATCATCATTGGCAGCCTACGCAAAGACAGTCGACTTAGAAACCCACACCTTCGAGCAAGCTATGGTCAGTCTCCGAGATTTTATTGATTTTCTGCCAAGCCAGACACAACTGAATTAATAATGAAGCATTTGACTGACAAACAGATGCTGGACTGACAAGTAAAGTGTGCAACTGTGTAAGAATGGTTAGCTCAATTGGTAAAGCATCAATCTCCCATGTGGGAGACCAGGGTTGAAATCCCCCAGGGGATGAACATTAACACCTTCCAGTTGGATCCTCAGGCAAGACCCTAAACGCTTCTGCCTAAACATTGTAAGTCGCTTTGGATAAAAGCGTCAGCTAAATGACTGTAATGTTATGTAAGAATTCTGGCGTATGACTTAGCTGCCATTTAAAAAGTGATACAGTAGAGAACATTGGCTTAATTTGAGGTAAACACACAACTTACTGTCAAACAATTCACTCAAGAAGAACATAAAAGCTGTTAATCTTTATAATATTATCAAATGTCTCAACATTAGCTTCTTGTTTCTGCTTCTTCAGGACCAGACGGTTTTTCTTATGGAGGCTCAGCAGGGGAACTGAGGTCTAGCTGCATAGAGGACTTTCCTCCTGGTTTAGACTTTGACAGAGATAATCTGTCACAGATTAATAACCTGTATCCTGACTCACCACCACGGTAAGTCCTGGTGTCAGTCTGTGGCAGAGTTCTTCAGTTCTGGTCCTTGAGGGCCACTGTCCTACAGGTTCTAGCTGTTTCCCTGCCTGCAATCACCTGGCCTAAATGAATGACTCATTGTCAGGCTTGTGCAGAAACCCAGAACAGGACGTTGAGATCTGCTTCATTTGAAGCAGTGTGTGTTGAAGCGGGGGAAAAACTAAAACCTGCAGGGCAGTGGCCTTTGAGGACTGCAATGGAAGAACCCTGATCTATGGTAAAATAATAATGGCTGTGTTGATCATGTTTATGTATGTGATATATTTATTTCCTTTTTTTTACATGAAAATCAATTAAAAGATCAATAGCCTTCTGATTATCCTGAAGTTTACATTTATATTTGATGAGCTAAGAAAGCTGTTAAACCTAAATACCAATTTGGGATAAAAAAAAAAAAAAAAAAACTTTTCTAAACTGCATTACAGTAGATTTGTTTGTATATAGCAAAACTCACGTTCAATCTTAAGTTGTCCACAAGTAAGAGTGAAATAAGAGAGTAGACCCTCATTTTTTGCCAATTATGTCAAATGTCAGCATAAAATGCAACTGACTATTCATCCAGCGTCCCCCACTGTTCTCAGTCTCTGTAGTTTGACCCATCTTCTGTGGTAATCCATTTATTAGAGAGCTCTGCTACCTTTGTTGCCCTTTAGAGGGGTGCCGAAATGATTGTGGATTTTCTGTATCTGTGTGATGGAGAGAGGGAAAGAAAGAGCTTGCTAAAAGCCAATGTCATGGTGTTTTTTATCTAAATGTCTGCTGGCCTAATTGGCAACTTTAATAATTCACATAAATCCCTACCCTGCAGTGTGTATGGGCCTCCTCCTCCTTTTTGCACCACCTTAAATATTCACTTATAATCCAAATGATCCCATCTGAGGCGAGATTGCATTTCTTTATTTTAATTTCATAGTGGATGCTTTGTTATTTCACGGTAGTGATGACAAACTTCTGTCTCACCACTTCATTTATCTTTATCAGATCTTTTAATGTTATTACTTTGAGTAACGCTTCTTCTTCACAAGTCACCTACGGCATCAACGCAGAAGCTGAACAAGACTTGAGACTGATTTTGATTTTCTTTGGTCATTCACCATACCATTGCAGCCTCCTTTGTACTGAAGTTTTAGCCGACTCAGCACAATGTTGGTGATACTCCGTATGGATCTCAGTTCATGCTGAATTAACAGCGCTGCACAGTTCTTGCAGGTTTTTTAGCCTAACATTCGTCATGTTGCATTTAAAGATAGTCCACGCTTTGGGGTTGTGGTCTGGAGCCCTAACCCAAAGCTTGTGTTTCTATTTTTGTTGCTATCCCAGACAATGCAGAGCAAATACATCATCTATGAAGGGATGCACCTGGAAGCAGCAGGGTTTAGTGGTGTTTAAATGATGCTTGGCTTTATGTGGGCCAAGAAGTTGTTGCAATAAGCAAGTTCAGCCACAAAGGGTTTCTGATGATTCCATTCAGTAGAAAAACAGTAAACACACAAAGTACTTCTGCACTACTTACTGTTTCAGCCCAATTAGTAGGAAGATGAAAGTAACAGTAGACAGCATCACAATGAGAGAAGAAAAAAGGGGAAGCAAGCAAACTACGTCAGTACTTTGGCAGAGAACCAGAGTGTTCTGGACTGCCTGTGCGAGCGCTGGACTTTTTGGCCTGCATGATGGGACTGCAGCCAACACACGCAAATGCACATATCTAAACATACATACAAATGATACATTTTGTTTACCATAATTCTGGCAAGTTGATGGTTGGAACACTGTCAACAAGCAGGTAGCTGCAGTCATGTGATGCTCCTGCAGGGTGTGCATGTGTGTGTGTATTTATGTATGGGTCACAGATGGTTGAGGGAAACTCAGTGAACTCAGATCAACAGCTTACCTACTGAGACTGTGAACGTTAACGCTTCCGACACAAACACACACACTCGCACAATCACCTGCACTTGTAGAAGACAGATACATACAACGTGCATGCACTCTCCCCCTGAAGTGACTCACACTCACAGATCAGTTGCTCACCTGTGGAGACTGAAAGCTTCTGCTTCCTCTCAGGGAGAAGCTGGGCAAGCTTCACACACACACACACACACACGCTTATCGTTTTCTTATTTGCCTTTTCTAAAAAATTAGAGAGGCAATTGAAGCAATCTGTAGCACTGTCAATCTTTTAAAAGCTGCATTGAAAAGTAGAAAAGCTATTCAGCAGGGATCCCCAACTCTGATCCTCAAGGCCCTCTGTCCTGCAGACTTTCAATGTTTCCCTGCTTCAACACACTTGACTCAAATTAATGGCTCATTAGCAGCTTGTCAAATATCTATTTCATTTGAATCAGGTGTGTTGCAGCAGGGAAACATGTAAAACCTGCAGGATAGCGGGACCAGGGTTGTGGATCACTGCTATACAGTTTTCAAAGCTGTGCTTACATTAGAGCAGAATCATGTGAAAATAAAAACGTTTTTTTTACAAAACATTTTTTGTGTGTTTTCTGTAAGTAGATGGGTTCGAACAAACTCAGCCTAAATTTAGGATAAGCCATAATTAACAAAGTCCAATACTTGCTTCTGCATAATTTGCCTCTACTTTCTCCAGTGGGAAATATGTGACTCAAATTGCTCCATTTGTCTTTTAGCTATTTGATGCTGGACAGTTGACTGAAACCAGCTGCCTGAGAGTGAACAGAATAAACTAAATTGTGACAATTAGTGACAAGAATTTTAAAGAAATACTTTTAAGTTATAGGTTTAATAGCAATGCTTATGTCAGATTTATGTATGTATAAACACATTTCTGTCTGTGACATTCAAATCTTCAAACATTTTCAAATGATGCATTTTATGTTTCAATGCCTTTTGAGAGCCATTCAGAACTGGACTTTTCCATTCCTTAACAAAAAACAAGAAAACTGTAGAGACTTAAAATCACTAACAAGTACGTTCTAAGATGACAACATTAAAATTTGAAAAGGTTACAGGAACATGTAAAATTAATAAAATGTTATGTTTACATGGCCGATGAGATTGCATAACAAATAATAACATCATTTTTTTGCAAGTCCCGTGAATATCAGCAACCAATCAATGTTTAATTAACCAGAACCTAATCTTAATGTGAGTTCCTCCAAATCATGTAAAATTGCTATGAATTTTTTGGGGGGATTGATTACTAAAGAGTCAAATTGTTTTTCAACTTACACTGAGCCGAGAGCAGCATTCTGATTTGCTCTTGTTTCGTTTAAGCCAGGAGTCTCAAACTCCGGACCTTGAGGGCCACATCCTGTGGGATTTAGATGTTTCCTGATTTAAATGAAACTGTTTGTCTCTATCTTTGTTGGCCCTGCGATGGACTGGTGACCTGTCAAGGGTGTACCTTGCCTCTCACCTGAAACAATGCTGGGATGGGCTCCAGCTCACCCCGCAACCCGTAATGGATTAAGCGGTACAGATAATGATAATGATGATGTCCCCATAGCTTGTTGACAAACCAGAGTTTAAGATCACCGCTTTGGGAACAGACAACAAATATAAGTTTGGAAAGATCACCAACTCTTGTTCTTTCAATGACTCAGTTTCAGTTTTTATCTGTGGTCTTGGAATGTATGTTGTGCATCAACAACTGGCTCTCTTAAAGTTACCTTCAGATTAAATTCAAGCAAAACAGAAACTCTGATCATTGGTACCAATAAAACGATCCCCCTGATCAAAAACCTTCTTCAAGAAACATTCACCCAAAAAAAACCTTGGGGTGGTGTTTGATCAAGCTATGTCTTTGCAGGGCCATTCCCAAAATCTGATTAAAAATATTTTTTATCATTTGAGAACTATCTCTAAAGTTAGGAGAATGTTTCTTTGAAATGATCATTCATGCTATTATCTCATCTCGTATTGATTATTGTAATTCTGTTTTCACTTGTTTCAATAAGGCGACTCCTAACAGACTTCAGTTAGTGCAGAAATGCATGGTCAGGCCCCCCAGTATTTTCCCGACTTTGCTGTGTCCCTACTCCTTAGGGTGCACCTTTCAGTTTTCAGGCCAGAGCTTCCTGAAGGTCCCAAAGACCCCTTTTTAAACCTGGGCAGCCTTTTCAGGCTGTAGCCCCCAGACTCTGGAATGACTTGCCCCTGTCCCATTGTGGGCGACTTCATGGACTCTTTAAAAAAAAAGCTATTATACTCAGGAAAGCTTTTTGTTGATGGTTATTGTTTATTTTATGAAAATTATTGTGTTGTTTTATTGCACCCATTTTATGTCCAGCAGTTTTTTATTTTTATCTGTGAAAAGTGCTTTATAAATAAACTTTACTTACTTATTTCTCAGCGTTAACTCGAGTGTTTTTATCTTCACCTTTCTGATAGAGTTTTAAAAACCACGATTTGGTCTAATTTTTAGGTCGATGAAGCTTCATATTGTCCAATATGCTGGATGGAGTGTGCGCACCGGCCCCTGCACGCACGTGTCTTTGTGTGTGTGTGTGTGTGTGGCATCGGAGTGAAACTCCACTGTGTGCAGTGAAGAAATCATGTAGAGAGAAATGAGATGTTGTGGTGTAAAAAAGATAAATAACATTAGACTGTTTAGTTTTTCCTACAAGGACAACCCTGTTCTAGAGGAAATGTAACCTCCAGGGTTCAGGGTTTGGGCCACAGATTGCAATTTGTAGTTGATAAGTAAAGTCATTCATATCTCAACTTTCCATCCATGTTAGAATATAGAGCAGCTGATATTTTAATCTCATGTCACAATCTTCCTTCTCACATGGAAAATATATTTCCACATTAACACTGAACAGAAGACCTAATTGCAATATTGGTCAGAAATTGCAATTAGACCAGCCCAGTTCATCTAGGGATATCAACCAGAGCAGTTTTACAGATCTTTTATTGGAAGTGTTATGCAGGTAAATATCTCAGTAACTCATCAGCTCATTCTGATTATCTACACCTCAATCAATTTATTTATATCTTAATATGACTTTGACCTTTCTCTTTATTTTCTTGTAGGTGTTTTAAATTCTTCTTCTGCACCCTGCTGTAATGCATTTAATATTTTATGAAAAGCATTTTGAATTGTCTTGTACATGAAATGTGTTATACAAATAAATTTGCCTTGCCTGTCAGTCAGAATCAGAAGAATTGAGGGACAGCCCCAAAATTCACAATAAAACCCCCATTATCTTCATGGAAACGCCAATGAATCATTACAAACATGCAGAATCACAAGATAACACATTGTTTTAGTGTTATTTATGAATATATTTATTGTTTGCTACACTTTAGCTGCTAGCTCACACAGACATCTTTGTGTGGACACACTCGACCATATGCTGTCAGCTGTAGCTGGAGCTGTCTGGTGCTCAGCTCCGTGGAGCGTCACAACCATTGCATGGATAGATGCCAGAGGTCCTCCCTTTCTAATGAACTGTGTGTATCTGACTTCCACTCACAGAAACAAGCAGCACTGGCTGTACAGAAAGGTGGGCTTATTGTTAAAAGAAAGTTTCACTGCATGCACAAACAGGATGAGACGCTGTTTACTCCTAAAGATCTGTTGATTGACAGCATTCATGTGCAAAACCACAAATGATTGTTTTTTTTATTAAATTATATAATATG
>JBAMHW010000018.1:25576302-25586872 GCA_037177495.1 Rhadinocentrus ornatus | reverse complement strand
GGTTTCCCTGCTTAGGCAGCTGCCCCCGCAACCCGACTCCGGATAAGCGGCAGATAATGGATGGATGGATGGATGGAATTAAAAAGAACTGCTATTCCTCTGTGTGAATTCACATCCAAGTGATTTGTTCCATTTGACTTCAGTAGTGATTCATTTAGATGAATAAAAAACCTTAATTAGCTTATTTAAACCTGTAATTACTAAAATACTAAAGCGACCACACTTATTTACAGTAATAGCTTCGAAGTTTTAATTACTGGACAGATTGATGGGATCACAGAGCGTCTTCTGTTCCTTGTTTGTAGCTTGTTTGTAGAGGGATCAAAGCCCAGTTAAAATGACAGAATGATCCTGGTTATGGTTAGGCATTAACTGGTTATAGTTCAAGTTCATGTTAGGATGTGGGAGATGATGTCTATAGTTGTTCAAGCATTTTTAGAGAGGCTCTTGGTTAGGAGCAATGGGTTACGTGGACATAAGGTGTTTCACACAAATGCAAGAAAAAGTCATTTAAAGAAGAAACCAAGAAAGTAATAGAGACAGAAAACCTCTCTGAACACACGGTTACAGCAGTAGAAGCAAACTGATTTAATTTACCACTATGCTGATTGAGTTACTCTGAATTACTGCTTCCTGTTGTCCCATCCTCATCTGCCATTTGCTACACACAGTTATTTTATAATTCTGTTTTCTATTTACTGTCATTCGATTTTATAGTCTCTTCCGTCCTCTCCTGTTTTTGGTTAGCAGAGAAAGTTGGCAGAAACCAGGAGCACATCAGGAAGTTCGGTTTTTGGAATCAAAATGGTTTTGAAGGCAGAAATCACGTGTTTGCCAACAGTAATTTCTGCTGGGTTTAACTATGCATTAATGTTGAAAAGTAGCTTTTTTACCTCATGAACCTGTACTTTGCTATTGAGTACCAAAATTAGCTTTATAGACTTGATTCTGTATCATACAAGTGTTGAATTACCACTAGGGTGACTTTTCTATTAGAACCACTGATTGTTTCATTTCATACTGACTGTGAGCTTGTTTTTGCTGGTGTTTGCTCACCATTTGTGGCTCACTGGTAAATAAGCGATTCAGTGAGTAAATGATTTTTTATGCTGCCTATGTGTTTTTTTTTATCTACTTTTGGTGTCCCCTATACTGTCAGCATTTGATTGATTCTCTAATGGTCAAATTTTCTATTCTTCACACTATTTTCTTAATCCTAGAACACTAAACTCGGGTGATTTTCACTCTCACTACATTGGTTTTGAACGGCTACTCACGTAACATTACTGTTTGTTGTAGAACTGTTTACTAGGGTTAAGTTACAGGGCATTAGAAGAATTTATACTATACAAATATTGTGCGCTTTGATGTTGTTAAAATCCTCTGGATAGTTTTGAAATTGTGTGTTTATGCTACAAAATACTTTATTTATTCCAGAGGAAAATTACAAATGTGATAGGGTTTTTCTTGTTTAGTTTTTTTCAGTTGGATAGATTCAATTTGAGAGATTCAAGGTGAGTATTAAGCCTTAAAGTTTAATTTTCTGTAAAAGGTCACTTATCTTAAAACTGTATTTTTATTGGTATTTATTCCCTTTACTAAAATCGCTGTTGTGTTCTTACTCTCTTAAAATGAGCCATTTATATCTACTTGCTGCCATATTTGTAACACCATTTTTACTACGGTGTCTCTGAACAGAGATTATTTGTGAAGCCCTCTAGAGCAGTTGTTTTCAACCTGGGATCCCTGAGCCCCCAAGTGTTTCTCAAAAGAGCACAGGGGGTCCTTGTGGTTTTGACAGTACAGAGCCTGTCAAATGATAAAAATAAAGGTCACACAAGAGAAGACTTTAGGTATATAAATTTCTTGTCATTTGGACGTTTTGTTTACAGGAGCCTGAAAACAAACTTTTGAAAACAAGGCTCAAAGTGAATAAATGGAGGTCATCAAAAAATGCTACAAAACATTATTTCTTATAGGGCACCGTTTGGGATGAGTAACACCTTAAAAGTTGAATAGACAAAGATAATATATACATATACACAACGTTGTTAAAGGTAGTGCAGTCATCACTGCACATGAGGCCACTGGATCGACTACCACTGGATTCTGGCCACTGACGGCTACCATCCACTCACAACTGTATTTGGCATTAAAAGTAATTTGTATGCCCATCTTTATCACTAGATGTCAGTAATTCTTACATATTGTATCTTTCAGCTCATTGGCCGGATGATTCTTTACAAAGTATGTGATAAGATTAGCAATTGAGCTCTTAATTTATTTGTTTTTACCCGCTTGACAGTTGTCTCCTAACTATAAATCAGTGCTGACACTTAACACTCTGTCTGAGAATAAAATTAGCAGGAAAATGTTGCACAACCATTTACTGTATGTCAGAAGAAATGAGGACAAGTAGAAAAAGAAAATTAATAAATTACAGCTGTGCTCTAACATTCTTCAAAGTTTGCCACCTTCATACCACTAATAATGCCACTTTTGTTTTCTTTTCTATAGCTACGATGAGTGTGTTGGCCCTGGTTCGACTCAGATCTACATCCCCACTGATGACCCACCTCCATATTCACTACTGGACCCCTGTCAAAACCGGGTGGAGTCAGAGGAGCAGCCCAGTCCAGATGCTTCAGCCAGTGCTGCTTGGCTCTCCCCCTCCCACTACCCCTTGGGACTGCAGGAGCGCCAACACATCGCATCCATCTCCTTCCCGCTGGAGGCAGCGCCGCCTTATGAGTCAGTGCTGGCTGAACAAAGACAGCCCCTCCCTCTTATGCCATGTGACCTTTATAAACACCAATCAGAGAGGGGGGATGATGGAAGCTCCCAGCAACTCCCAGCAAATCAGATCTCATAGGACAGTTAATTTGTTTTCTTTACTCAAGCTCTTGGCCTTACCCAGTTAAATTAAACTAACACTTAGATGTGGGGAAATGGTCGTTAGAAGCAGCTGTGACACCAAGCAATGGACACCAATGGGATGTACTCATTGTCCACACATCTGGAAACACCTTATGAGGCTCAAACGTCACTGTGGACTGCAATGCAGCCAAGATGGTCTGAGCATTGTGCCACCACATTACTGGAATGACCACTCATCCCAGTAACGCTCCCTCGGACAGAGACTCATCTGTTAAATTACCTAGTTTATTTATTCCCATGTTTTTAATGTTATTGTAGGACAGATATAAGAACTGTGTATTGTGTGGCGTTTAAGGTACTAAATGAAGAAAAACAGTGATTTTTAATTATGTAGTTTAAGTCATACACAAGCACACTAAGTACCATCCTTCAATTATTATTTTTTTATTTGTGATCGTAATACCTTACACTGCAAACACACCAAATATCTAAAGTCTCTGTAGGGTGTTAACATTAGAGCAGTGTGCTGTTCTCTAGCTTCCAGTGAGATGATAGATCTTAGTTATTAGAAGAAAGACTGTGATAAAATAGTTGTAACCACAGCAACCAAAATAACCGAAGGAGGACTGTTCAGCAGCATACGTTGTGGTTATGAAAGATAATGCTAAATTCTTGAAGCATGCATTTGTCACCACAGGAGAGGGGTCTCGATTTATTCAGTGTTTGCCATAACTCTCAAGGGCTCTGGTGCTGAAACTAGGCACCAGCAGCAAAATGTAGCTCGGAGCCTTGCTCCTCATGAGGTTTGGTTGTCGCAACAGAGACGTTACACAGAAAACTGTAGCCTTTATCAAACCATTCCCTGAGTAATAGATGCTTCTGGCGCATGAAAGAATTTAAATGGACCGTAATCAATATTTTCCATTCTTGGTCCCAGTCTGGGAAACGTTTGGTTTGTGTTTGTCAAACTAAGATATCTGTTAGCATAGTTAAAAAAAATAAACTTAAAATGACCTATAATACAAAGACAATACTTAAAGACAGATGATGATCTATATACAGTTTTCTGTAGAAATAACTTAGTCATCAAGAAATTTGTAAAAGAAAAAAAAAAAAAAAAAAAAAAAAAAGAAACACCAATCACGACGAGGTGACATTTCTGGATTCAATCCAAACCCAAAGATTTCAATTCAATGTCATTTACAAACCACCAATTCAGCATTATTCACACAATTATAAGGTACTTTGCATGTGTCATGTTTGATGTATCATTTTCCAAATCAGGAACACAGCAAATGTTGTGAATGTTATTGTCTCTGAATGTATTTATCCTAAGAGAGCTGAAGAATTCGACAACTGCACTTTTCAAAGAAAATCAATCCCCATTGGAAACATTTGTGATGAAAACTGAAATATTTAATGTAAATATAAGGAGCGGTGAGGCGGTTTAAAGAGAAACATAATAGATTTTAGTTTGGAGCTAGTTTTGATAACTGTGGCAATTCTTATTTATTCTGATCATACTGTCTCACATCGAAGCCATCAGTTTCCAGTCATTCTAACATTTTATATTCATTCTAAAATGCCTGTATTTAAAACAAGCAGGCTCAGAAGCAGCAAGTGGATAAAGAACATCAATATGGAAAAGTTAAGGTTTTGTTGGAATAATAGCCCCAGCTTGTTGCATCACTTCAAAACAATCTTTATTTAAAGCATTATTAATACTAATTAGAAGCAAAGGAGCAGTGTTTGTGTGTGTGAGGAGCGTGTGGAAGATAAACCTTGGTTATCCTGGAGACACCAAGACCTGTAGACACCATTTATCACCAGTTATTGAAGCAGGAAGTCTTGAGACTGAGCTTCTGTAACATAATAAATAAATGTTGTTTTTGTAATTTGTCTTTATTTGTCCAGTTCCCAAATTTTCTATCTTGATTCAAAAAATGGTCATTGCGTGAGTGTGCTGCGTTGCATTATGTTTGACAATGTGCCTAGAAGCTCCCATGACTGTTAGCCTGAACATTGTATCTATAATTATCTTAAAGTAACCCATTATTTGCTTTTTGCTGATTAACATCTGATTTTCACATATTCATTTACTGCTGTGGGTTGAAAAAAAATCCTTTCACTGAATCATTATTAAGCAAGTTATAATGATGGGGATGATTTAGCCGAGAGGAGGAAAAACAACACACACACACATATATATATATATTGAAAATAAAGCAATGTTGTCCTCACCTGTAGAATTAACCAAAATGTAGAAGCGGTGTATGAATAACAATGTCCACCCTCACTGTCTCCAATTAAAAGGGTTAAACAGCAGTCAGGTGGTGTTAATCAAATTAAATTGCCTAACTAACAGTAAGTACTTGTTCATGTACAAGCTGGTGATTTTAGAGAAGCAACTGTTGTCCCATCAATGTAGGAAGGGTTAAAAAGCAATATCTGAACTATTTTTCATCATTAATTCCATCAGTGAGAAAGATAAAGCTTTCAAGACAGTTACCAATCATCTGTGAAGGTCCCAGCAAGACTAAGAAACTGTAATAAAACCAAGAGCTTCACTAAGAGTCAACATGCCTCAGTTAACATATTAAATCTTAAAATCTATCTTAATAAATTACAAAAATGCTAAACAAAAGAAAATTTCCTTAGAAGAGACCAGACTGTAATGCACAGAACCATGTTTGGAGAAAATTAAACTCATTTCAGTACCGACACCTCATACTGTCAAGGTGGAGGGGCAATGGTTTGGGCTTGTTTTACAGTCATTGCGTTGATTCTTGAGTCAAAAATAGGTCCATCTGTCATCTGCTAGAGCTTGGCTCAAATTGGCTAATACACTGGGACAATGACCCCAGACAGCAGGAAATTAACAAGAGAATGGCTAAAAGGTTAAAGAATCAAGGTTTTGCAATGGCCCTGTCAAACTCCAGACCTAAATCTGAATTATTTGCTATAGAGGGATTAGTTACTGCTGCAAACCTTAATGAACTGAAGCCATGGTGTACAGGAGATTGAGGCTAAATTCATCCACAATCTGATACTGATACAGAAAAATTACTAATTCAAGGTGTTTCTGCTAAAAGTGGTTCAACAAGTTATTTGGTCATTTTTGTATTTAACTTTTCACATGCCGTTTCTGAATTTTGGTTTAGTTTTTTAAATTGGGTAAGTAGTAACATTGCATAAATCTATCATGTTGCTGTTCACCTGATGTTGGTCCAATTTTAAAACCTTGTAAGGACCAGAAGAGTTAGAGGGTTTTATACTTTTTTCATATGGCAAACAAAAAAAAAAAGATTAGATATCTGTTGTCAGTTGTATTCACTATCCATATTTACTTACTTTGCTCGCTTTCTTTTTTATTCTCCTTCAGCCCCAGCTTTTCTCACATATTTTCTTGCAGGGTTAATTTAATCTATAGATATGTCCAGAAAACAGCACCAAAAATATAAACTAACATTAATCTACTTTTACCATTCACCATGCATTTTGTCAGCAGTTGTCATTTAAACAAATTAATCAAAAGGAATAATTTTAACCAAATAAATTTCTAACTGAATTTATTGGGTCTTATGTGTGTGAGGAAGTAGAGCCTTTTAGTCGTCAGAAAATGAGCTTCACAAGGAATCAAAACCAGTTTGGTCACCCACTAGAGGTTGCTGCAGAGCTATAATAGGAAATTCAGCTTTATTTTAATCCACTTCTTTAAAACAATCTTAGAAGCTGGTTTGATCCTTGACACTTAATTAGATTTAAAACAATCACTTTTCTCTGTGTTGCTGTGTTTGTTTAGAATGAGGAGCAAGATGATGCTTTATTAGATTAGAACAGAAGCAAAAATGTAAAGATAGTATCACCGTATCTGTTCATTTTAAACACATACCAAGAATGAACTTGACTCCCTTCTGCGTCAGACTAGAAAAAATGTATTTCTAATGCATCAGTCTTGCACTTGTTTGCATATGGTTGCACCAGCTTTTACTTTTTTGTAGGCACAGTCTCTGTAGGTAAATGATATGTAAGCGTTACATGTTTATCAGTCCCCATCAACCTTGCTCTGTTTTTCCTTCCTTTATGTCCTAAAAATAACCTTCTTAAAAAATGTTTCATTACTTTGTACATTCAAATGTTTTGTTAAAGTTTTTTGTTTGTTTGTTTGTTTTTTCTGTAGAACAGAGTGAATAAATCTGAACTTATCAAATCTATGTGGCTGTTTTTGGGAAGACAAAATGACTGAGACACAATCACATAGCAGATTCATATTAAAGAGTTAATCTTATAATCCCATTTTTTTCTTTTTTTTCCACCTTTTTTTACATTGTCAAAAGTCAAACATTAGTTTTATTGAGTAAGTCCCACTGAGATCGCAGACCTCTTTTTAAGGGAGACCTAACCAAAAGAAATGTGCCAGCACAACCCACAAAATGATACAGCCACAATTAAAAAACATAGTTTTTTGTACATTTATTATTATTAATAATTATTCTTATTATTCTTATTATTATTATTATTATTATTAATAATAATAATAATCATAATTTATTTTTCATTTATTTTTTCTGCCACCCTACTGACTGCATATGTATGTCAGTTACTATATGCATACTTTCCCTTCACTTTCAGCATTTGCTTACCTGCTTTGGTTTTGCTTCTCTTCTCTCTCCTGTATGTTAGCAAAACGTACCACGTCCCCTGAATGTAGATGTCCATTCCTCACAGACTGACATATTTTAAGTCTTTACTTCTTTTAATATTGATGATTATAACTGACAACTAATGAAAACCTGAAATTGAGTATCTCAAAAAATTTGAATATTGTGAAAAGGTTCAATATTGAAGACACATGGTGCCACACTCTAATCAGCTAATTAACTCAAAACACCTGCAAAGGCCTTTGAATGGTCTCTCAGTCTAGTTCTGTTGGCTGCACAATCATGGGAAGACTGCTGACCTGACAGTTGTCCAAAAGACAACCATTGACACCTTGCACAAGGAGGGCAAAACACAAAAGGTCATTGCTAAAGAGGCTGGCTGTACATAGAGCTTTCTGTCCAAGCACATTAATAGAGAGGCGAAGGGAAGGAAAAGTCTACAAGCAATGGGGATAACTGCACCCTGGAGGGGATTGTAAAACGAAACCCTTTTAAAAAGTGTGGAGGAGATTCACCAAGAGTGGACTGCAGCTGGACTCAGTGCTTCAGGAACCACCACACACAGACGTATGTAAGACATGGACTTCAGCTGTTGCATTCCTTGTGTCAAGCCACTCTTGAACATGACAGTGTCAGAAGCGTCTCGCCTGGGCTTAAGACAAAAAGGACTGGACTTCTGCTAAGTGGTCCAAAGTTATTTTCTCTGATGAAAGTAAATTTTGCATGTCCTTTAGAAATCAAGGTCCCAGAGTCGGGAGGAGGAAAGGACAGGCTCAGAATCCTGTTTGAGGTTGAGTGTAAAGTTTCCACAGTTAGTGATGGTTTGGGGTGCCATGTCATCTGCTTGTGTTGGTCCATTGTGTTTCCTTAGGTACAAGGTCAACGCAGCCTTCTACCAGGAAATTTTAGAGCACTTTATGCTTCCTGCCGCTGACCAACTTTATGGAGATGCAGATTTAATTTTCCAACAGGAAAAGGATTTGGCACCTGCACACAGTATCAAAGCTACCAACACCTGGTTTAAGTACCATGATATCCCTGTTCTTAATTGGCCAGCAAACACATCAGACCTTAACCCCATAGAAAATTCATCCATCCATCAATTGTCTGCCGCTTATCAGGAGTCGGGTTGCGGGAGCAGCCGCCTAAACAGAGAAACCCAGACTTCCCTCTCCCAGCCAAATTCACCAGCTCCTCCGGGGGGATCCCGAGGTGTTCCCAGGCCAGCCGAGAGATGTAGTCCATTCAGCGTGTCCTGGGTCTTCCCCAGGGCCTCTTTCCGGTGGGATTTGCCCAGAACACCTCACCAGGGAGGCGTCCAGGAGGCATCCTGACCAGATGCCCGGGCCACCTCATCTGGCTCCTCTCAATGCAGAGAAACAGTGACTCTACTCTGAGCCCCTCCCGGATCACCGAGCTTCTCACCCTATCCCTAAGGAAGAGCCCGGCCACCCTGCGGAGAAAACACATGTCGGCCACTGTTCTTTCAGTCACTACCCACAGCTCATGACCATAGGTGAGGGTAGGGTTGTAGATCGACCAGTAAATCCAGGTGGAAACCCTCCTTTCCAGCACCCCTGAATAGACCTTACCAGGGAGGCTGAGGAGTGTGATCCCACTGCAGTTGGAGAACACCCTCCAGTCCCCCTTTTTGAAGAGGGGGACCACCACCCCAGTCTGCAAGTCCACGGAAACTGTCCCCGATGTCCACACGAGGCTGCAGAGCCGTGTCTGCCAAGACAGCCCTACAGCATCCAAAGCCTTAAGAAACTCTGAGTGGACCTCATCCACCCCTGGGGCCCTGTCACTGAGAACCTTTTTAATCACCTCAGTGACCTCAACCCCAGAGATAGGAGAGCCAACGCCAGGGTCCCCAGAATCTGCCGAGTCTGGTCACCCGAGTGTCCAAGACATGTGGCCGCAAGTCCGACAATAAAGTCGATCATCAAACTGCGGCCTAGAGTGTCCTGGTGCCAAGTGCATATGTGGACACTCTTATGCCTGAACAAGATGTTCGTTATGGACAATCCATGATGAGCACAGCACTCGGCTTTAGATCGGGGGGGGGTATTCCTCCCAATCACACCCCTTCAGGTCTCTCTGTCACTGCCCACGTGCACATTGAAGTCCGCTCAGGCTCCTTACCTGCCAGAGAGGTGGCATTCCACGTCCCTAGAGCTAGCTTCTGCAGCCGAGGATCAGACCACCAGGGGCCCCGCCTATGGCAGCTGCCCAGTTCACACTGCACCCAACCCCTATGGCCCCTCCTGCACGTGGTGAGCCCACGGGAGAGGGAGCCCATGTCACCCTTTCGGGCTGAGCATAACCAAGCCCCATGGGCAAAGGCCCAGCCACCAAACGCTTGCCTCCGTGTCCCACCTCCAGGCCTGGCTCCAGAGGGGGTCCCCAGTGACCCATGTCTAGGCAAGGGAAACCTGGGTCCATGGTTTGTCATTATCATCGGGGCGTTTTGAGCCACGCTTCGTCTGGTCCCCTCCCTAGACACCTGTTTGCCATGGGTGACCCTATCAAGGGCATAAAGCCCACCGACAACATAGCCACTAGGATCGTCAAGACGTGCAACTCCTCCACCACGGTAAGGTGGCGGCTCAGGGAGAAGCTCATAGAAAATCTATGGGGTATTGTGAAGAGGAAGAGGCAATACGCCAGACTCAATGCAGAAGAGCTGAAGGCCACTATCACAGCAACCTGGGCTCTCATAACACCTGAGCAGTGCCACAGAGTGATCGACTCCATGCCATGCCATAACCCTGATTTTAAAACAGCTGAGAGCATAGTTTCAGCAGACTTGCAGTTTTCTGGGAATTTGTTCCACATATGAGGAGCATAAAAACTGAACGCTGCCTCTCCATGTTTAGTTCTGACTCTGGAAACAGAAAGTGAACTTTTTTTTTATTTAAACCTGTCTTGTCCAGCATCATAGCAAGCAGAATATCTGGTTGCTGTATTGTGCCAAACAAATTTGCTTTGCCAAGGGGAGGCTTATAAGTATAAGGCTCCTCTTGATAGTC
>JBAMHW010000018.1:25540922-25559983 GCA_037177495.1 Rhadinocentrus ornatus | reverse complement strand
GGGGTTGTCAGTTATATATTGTAAACTATAAATCTTCAATAGATAATTTAAGATAAAAATTGGTGTCCCACATTCAGTCCACATGCACACAACACAAACTTTAAGCTCCGTGTACTTTTTTGTTTAATGTAAAAACACCCAAATTCCCAAATTTCTGTTTTTATCTGCAGTTTCCTCAAATAAGCACAAGAAAGGGATAAAACATGGAGTTCACAACAAGACATTTACTGTTAGTCTTTGAACACTGTAAATATTTATATGTAACCATGTTGCTTCGGGTGTCCGAGCTTTATATCAGCAGCTGAGGATGTTTTTGACCAAAAGATAAAATCTTCCATATTCTAAATTAGGGATCCTGAATCCTGGTACTTGAGGGCTGGTATCCTGCAGGTTTAAGAAAATTCCCTGCTGCAACGCACCTGACTCCAGTTATTGGGTAATTAGCAAACCTGTGCATAGCTAGTCAGAGTCTGAATCAGGTGTGTTGCAGCAGGGAAACTTCTAAAACCTGCAGTGCCGTGGCCCCTTCGAGGACCAGGATTGAGGATCCCTGTTCTTAATCGATCATATTGCTTATAATATAGTTTTCTTCTTTGGTAAAATTCTTTTTTTTTATTTTACTGGGACACATTTAGTTTAAAGTTTGAGAATTATTGTTGAGACAAAGTGAAATGTGCAATTCTGGATGCAAATAGTGTTTTATTTGTGACTTTGTCATCATCAGTCATCAACCCTGGTTAATTTACAGCAACACAAAACATCCATGGTATCACTTATCAATTATGCGTACACACACCCCACATTGAGACCTCTTTGATTTACATGTACACAAAGAAAAAGAGACTATTTTGTTCATGCAAACACACACACACACACTTCCACATTGGCCAAGGGAGACACGCTTTAAAAAAAAATTAAAAGCACATTTGTTTCAACTCAATAAACATACAAACTTTATGTTAACAGTTTGACCTGGTGTGTTTCTCAACAGTGGACAAAAAGATGGAATAAATGCACCTGTGAGTGTGTTGGAGGCCTGTGATGAAGAAAACATTTTTCAGACGTTATGCTCTAAGAAAAAGGTCAGGTGTCAACAAGTGATTACAAATTTTGCTCAGAGAACAAATATCTGCATGGTTAATAGAAATCTGCATGGCAGATACAAAAAACACATTCAAAACCAGTATTAGCTAATTTGATATTAGCGAGATCCCTGTCCCTTCTCCGGCCATTTATATGTGCATATACCACCATCAATCTTCTATAACCTTGCCAACATACTGTAAACATATTGCAAATCAGCAGCAAACTAACAGGCAAATAACAGCTGTAAACATATGTGGGTTTGAGTAAATATGCTGCATGAGAAAAATATACCAGAGCTTTGACTGAGCCTACATGTGTAAAACAATTCAAGAGAACAGGTATGCTCTGCCACAGTAGACACATGCTTTTGGCTCATAAAAAAGGTTCAACTCAGCAGGAACAGGAGAAAACAAACAAACAAAAAACAAGAAGACATGTGGCTCAGACCCAGTTCAAAAGACATCTGAATAATCCACTTAAAAAGAAAACAAATCAGTCATGAACAACAGCATGAAACTTGACCAAAATCACACAATTACAAGATGCAAAGATAAACATCCTCCACAACATCATCATCATCATAACGGAAACATCCAGTGAGTTGCATAATTTTAACATTGAGAACATTTTAATTCAGTTAGTGCAAATCATCCGTACTGCTGACTCATGCAAATAGTCAGCATAGACAAAGAGTGGTTCAAGGACTCAAGGTGCAAAAGTAAATTCTGAAGGGCGATTGTTAATGTCACCTGAAAGAAGGATGGCCCGGGGATTTTTGTCAGCAGTCCCTTTCAGTGTATCATTCTGCTCCATTTGTCCTCTGACCAGATATGCAAGATAATTAACATGAGGATGGGGCTGAAGAAAGCAAGCTCTCCTTAAAAATATGTAGAAACTTAGATCATTATGACGAATCCACTAGTGCACAGCTATCAAGAGGGAAAAGGGGAGAAAAAAAGGAAACTTTGTCACATCTTGAACAGTGTTTCAGTTTCATTCACAGCTGTAAGTTACAGGCGTGAAAAACTGAAATCCAAGTAAAACAAAGAAACCTTGGTCCAGGAGGGGTCAAGTACAACAAGGCTGCATCTTCTACTTTCACCTTGCACATTTTCTTTTTTCATTTTTCAAACCACTTCACAACACAAACCTTTAAAGTCTTTTTTTGTTGGCTTTTCCCCCCTCTCACGTCACCCTTATTTACAGCCTCACAGTGGGCATAGCTAATTATCAAAACTGGTCTGGACGCTTGAGTGAGCAGTCAGAAAATAAGGCAAGTAGCCTGAAAAAATGCAACTCATGAAATTATGTCATCAAAAGTACCCCTTAATATCTTCTTTTTGGTAAAACTTTGTCACACTAACCCACCCAAAACCTTTTCTTTTTTGTAAGAATGGGATTCTGCAGAGACTTCGTAGGTTTCTCATATAATCCAGTTGTTTGCAGCTGCTGGAAAAAGTGCACCATAAGGCACTCCTGCTTTGGCACTCAGCCGTGGTAGTTGTACCTCAAAAGTCTCTCTCCTGTCTCACTTGTACTGCAACCATCTCTCCTCCTGTGTGAAGTGGTACAGCAGGGTGGGCTCATCCTCAAAGCTGTGCTGGCCTGTCAGATGATGGATCACTCCTCCCTGCTGAAGGTGAACACCATAACACTGGGCCTCGGTTTGTCCTGCGCACAGGCCTCGTTCCACCAGCCAGGCGACTAAATCGCTGCCTCGAAAAAAGCTTTCCAGACGGGACTGGTTTGAGTGTAGGTGATGAGGATTGGCAGGATTGTAAGTTTGGTAAGACTGTAGCTGAGATGTCAGCTCTTCATGTGCATCAAGGGGGGGTATATATGCTCGGTGTTCATCCTCTACCTCTGGGCTGTATGGGGACTGAAAACTTTGGCTGCTGGATTGGGCTGGATTACGATGTTGGTGCGACTCGTGTTGTGGCTCCTGAGGATCCTGATCCGAGTGCACATACTGGAGATGAAGGGAAGGAAAATGTCCAACTCCATTCTCCTCTTTCAGTCCTTCTCTAGGCCTGTGCAAATCAGAGGAAGGATTCACCTGTCGAAGTGTTCACACTCTCCCCTGAGCCACTAAGGGGTGATGGTGAGGACAGGAAGGGTGAAACAGCCAAGGAAAGAAGCAAGTGAACATAAAGGGAAGAAACAGCAAAGAAAGGATTGATTATTCAGAGAAAACTGAAAGGAATGGTGTTAGAATATAGCAAAGAATAGCACCCAAGACTCAAAACAAGCACAGGAGCTTTTTTTCTAGTTGAGTGGATAAATTTCAAATTTAGCATCTGCATGTCCAAAAGCCAAAATTTCTTTTTTTAAGAAAAAAGTGACAGCAGTAATGTTGAAGTTTAACATGCAGGGTCACAGATTAAAAAGTACAGCTCAAAGGAAGGTGAAGTAAAGGCTCCATAGATGCATACATAAAGTAGTCTTTATACCTGCGTGTGTGTACTATGTCTTGAACACACTGATCTTTATGGTAGCGGACAAACTGGGTACAAGTGAGCCTGACCTCCTCGGGTACACCTGATGGACTCAGCTCCTCACTGCTCCTGCCCTGCCACAGACTGAGCAACCTTAAAAAATAAATTAATGAATAAAAAATAGTATATGGTGAGTATTAAATTCCAGATTAGTCTAAAAGCCGACATAGATAAGCTGCTGAAGCCTCAGCTCACCTCTTCTTGAATGGCAAGATGATAAGGTGTCTGTCCAAACCAAAAATTCCAAAGGACAGGAAACCCTAGGGCGAACAAAAAGAAAGATTTAAAGTAGGAGGTGAACATTCAGTATTTGCATTTATAACAACTCATGTGTACAGATTTACATAGAGACAGTGGTACCTGTCCATAGTTTGCCACAGCACAGAAGAACTGAAGTTCCAGGTAAAGTCTTCCTGGATCTTTGTTTAACAACCACCACAAACAGCTGGACAGGTTCTACAGACAGACAGCGTCACTAATCCGAGGTCACCAAACACTATTCAGCAGCTTCCAACACAGCTGTATGTATCGTTTTATGTTTATACAGGTCAGTGAAGTACACGTTGCATCTTTAAGATATTGCCATCATAGATCAACCTGGATGATGGCACGTGGTGCAACACCATGCTTATCTTTCCCTTCACACTTCTTTTAAAAATGTCTCGATAAAATAATCCTTTGGTCCTAAAACTGCCCAAACTAATGTTTTCAATTACACAGGGATTTATTTCATACTCACCGCAAGCAGGCTGATGCTGAGCAGCAGACAGAGCAGAACATGTCTCACAGTCTGTCTGTCGTCTGTGGACTGAAGTCCTGGTGGAGGCAGATCCAGCGGCTGCCCAGAGGTGGAAGAACTTTGTTGCTGTGGTCCATCACACAGCGCCCCACTGTGGCCTGGAGAGGAAACCCAGAAAAACAGATCATTTTCCAATGTGACTGGAGACATTCATTGTGTCCTCTAATTATACTTTTTCACAGTTTTATTTTAGTTTATTATTCTAGTATTCTCATTAAGGTTAATGGTACCAACTTAAGATGTTTCATGTGTTTATACTGATAATTTATTTCTATAAAACAGGGAAACAAAAATATACTTAAACTTTTTTTATTTTCCATTTGTGAAAATTTATATAAAGGAATATATTAGTCCTTTATTTTATATCTGAGTGAATTTTGAATATATTTGCGCCCAGTTCATACATTTATAAAGTCAAAGTAGTCTTTGAATTGATGAACTTTAGTAGCACAAAACGTTTGTCACCTGTGCCATTTGTGTGCTCCCTCTGAGTGCTGGCTATCATATCTGGTATTGGCTGGACAGAGGAGAAACCATGGAGGTCTGAAACGCAAGACAACACCATAAATACTGATTATTTAAAGCAGACTAAGAAATATTAATTAGAAACAGACTCAATCTTTCCATTAAAATTCACATTCAAATCCATTCACATTTAAAGGCAGAAATGCAGAAAAGCGGTACCTGAGTTTCCACTGCAGGCTGGTGAATTCACCATCTGTGTTTGCTGTTGTTGGTCCTCCACACCACCAGAGGCCCTCAGCTCATCTGTTACTGTAGCTCTGCTCAGGGCCTGGTAGCCACTCTGCCCCTTGTCTCCCTGGCTGAGACCCATCAGAGATATTGCACCAAGAGCCAGGCTCACTGCAAGAACCACCGCAGAGCTAATTATCTGGAGTAGAAGAAAAACATTTTTATTAATTAAACTTGCTGAACAGAACGTAATCACTGCCCTGCATGTTTTGGATGTTTCCCTACTTTAGCCTAACTGGCTCAAACTATTTTGAACTTAACAACAAGCTGTTGAAACCATTCAGGTGTGGAGTGGGGAAATAGGTGTGTTGGAGCAGGAAAGCACCTAAAACCTGCAGGACAGAGACCCTCCAGGACCCCACTTTGAGATCCCCGCTGTAACAGACCGAATTCCCTTTAATACAGTACATACATTTAACTAAATAATGGATTTTTACACATGATTTGCTTTTAAGTACCAATAAGTCATACAATAAGTAAGACAAGAAATCCTGTAAAAAGAAAAGATCAATCAAGATATATTGATATCCGTTGGATAATGGTTCTCGGAATCATAATCAAAGCAAAACATGAGATGAGAAAAGATTATTTCCCCTGAAACATAACAAGCTAAAAATGAAAAACAGAGTAATGTGAAGTTTTTCCAACCTGAGCTCTGCCATAGAAGAAAGCAGAGTCTATGGCGTCTGTCCTCTCCCCTGACATCAGAAGACATCCAACCATAAGGAAGGGAACCCTGTACACGTAGAAATAGCAAATAAATTCCAATTAATTCCAACTAATCTGTGATTTTGCCAAATGCACGAAGACTTTAATCATCGCTGATCTCTACAAATCAACCCTGAAGCCTTGAAACAATATCAGAATGAAAACTGCTTAAATTTGAAGTTTGATTATCTCATTCAAATTGTAAATCTACCAGGTATTTTTGTTGAGTCATGACCTACCCCCAGCCCAAAATCATAAAAACTGCTGGTCGGAGTCTCAGCAGATCATTTCTGTTAGTCAAAGCCAGACAGAGAGGAATCAACCCTGAAAAAATAACAGAAGAAAACACACATGTGCAAACACCAGTGTGTGCAAACTAAATACAACGTGTTCTAGTAATTAATGAAAATGTATTTGACTATTAATACTTATTAATACAAAGATATAAACTTGCCTGTCCAAATGTATGTGCTATACAGAGACCCATACAACATAGTAAAGGTGAGAATTTTTCCAACAAGATTATCCTCTTGTTTCACCAAGAAGTTCCATAAGATCATACTGACACACACCAAGAACTGTGGAGTAAATTACAGAGATGAGAGGCAGAATAGAATCATAAAATTTGAGGACCTGGGTTAAAAACCGAAAACTTAATGAACTGAGACATTAAACCATAAATACCTCCAAATACTACTATGAGAAGTATAACCTTTGAATCAAATGCTGCATAACATATACAAAAAATAAATCAATAAAACTCACCTGAGCCAGGAAAAGATTTAACAAAAAGAGATGAGGAAGTCTGTTAAATTTTCTGCTCAGCAGCATCACAGCAATGGTCCACACCTGAGAAAGGACACAGGGGCAACACTGCAAACTCTAAGTTTATCTTTGAGAATCTTTAACAAACATATTTCAACAACACCCTGTTTACACAACATGCTTACTGCTACCATGCCATTTAATCTAAGAATATTACATTTTTTATCCAGCCTGTATTCTTAAATGTAAACTCAATTTTACATATTGCTGCACATTGCTTAATTTCTCCGTGTCACAGTGATGGAAACACTAGGCGTCCTTAAAAACAAACATCAAGTTTCATCCGTGACAAACATGTGACAGATCCCTTACCAGAGCTATGAGGCTGACAATGCTGATGTTGAAGCTAACGTTTTCCAGCTCTGTCACAAGGGGGGTTGGGTCCATTAAAGGGATCGTCAATAACCAGGCTGACACATACATGATCGGTGCAGACAAAAATGTACTGATCACCATCCCTGATGTCACCTAAAAAGCATAAAGTCACATAAACATTTTTTTTAACTATACTTTTTCTCAATAAAACAAAAATAAACTAACTTTATGTAACTAATATAATCAGGTTTAATCCAACATGATTCTATTCCTTAATGAAATAAACATTACAAACTAAAGTAAAGACAGTGACACTGTGTAGTGTCAAAGCGTGGGGCGGGGGAATCTGAGAGGGTGAATACAGAGTACTGTAAATGCAGCTGAAAGGCAGATGACTGCCAGAAAATCTCAATCTTCCTTGCTTTTTATGTGTGGGCTTAATTCCCTTACACATTAAAGCCTATTTCTGTCATGTGAAACGGTCAAGAGATGAGCACTGTTTTTTGTTTGAAAGAGGACAGCTTTGAAAAAAGAAAGGAAATCAATTTTAAAGGCAGAAAGGGATAATCTTTTCTTCATCAGTCCTGATTTCAGCTTCTTAACTTTTAAAATCTGAGAAACGCTATATTTTACTTTTTTTTTAATTGTGTGTAATTAAAACTAATTTTGTGCAAGCTGTTGTTTAAGTATAACCACATCATTTGCAGAACTTACCACCTCTAATTCTATGTTATAATGTCCAGCATAGATGGCCACACTAGGTGCAGTTGGGAAGACTCCATACAGAAAGGCAAAGTTGGACAAACTTGTGTGGTTGGTGCTCGTGCTGTTCACTCCAACATCCAAAATTTCAACCATATCTTTGCAGACCAGTGGCATCACCAAACTAAAAAAAGAGGGCATTAAGAGATAAAAATACAAAAACATACAATTGGATGTGTAATTACTGTAAATGAAAAGTCATTTAAGTCTAAAAGCCAAAATACTTCTTTAGATAAGAATTTTATCTGGTTCCTGTCAGCTGTAAAATGTACTTTCCATGTAAAGCTTTGCGATTTATTTCAGAAAGCAGATCTTTTAGAAGGTGATAGTACAGTTCTTTAACTGAGTTGTTTCCCTTATATTTCCTGACCATATAAAGCAGTCCAACACATCCCAATAACTATTTATAGCCATAAGCCCTGTCCTTTCTCTTTGTTTTAAATAAAAACACACTCCATCCATGTCTACTTACAGTTTAGCTGTGATCAGGAGTATCAAGGCAACTCCAGTGTCTCTGGTTAGTTTTCTAAGCTGGCCGACCTGCCACAAAAAAACAGCTGTTTTTACAGTGCTGTTATGCTGTAAGGTTTTGGGTTCTAGTCAACAAAAAAGAGTTACACCTTACCATAGTGAGGCCAAGGTAGAACAATGCTGCGCCTCCAAAAGAGTTAGCTAGTCCATCTATGAACTCTGACAGCACAGCAGGAATCCGCTGGCCCAGGGCAAAGTGGGAGATGATTCCCACTATCACCATGAACACTATTGGGTTCTTCAACACCTTGATACATGAAAATTAGAGACAAGAATAAAATAATCAACACTTAAAAAAAAGAAAAGAAGAATAAATAGACTTATGATAAATACTTGTATATACCTGTAAGACTACAACTCCCATGATGGCAAGACTACTGCGCTGTGGATGGCTAGTCTGCTTCCACCTCTGCACCTCACAAAGAGCGAAGCCGATCGGATTGAGAAGCATGAGGGAGACTGGGGCAACTAAGTATATATACTGGAGATATTCTGGATATGTGCTTCGATACAAAGCATCAACTAGAAGAAAGGAGACAGAGACATAAAGCTAAATGTGAAGAAATCTCTCAGCTGAAAACTTTGAGTCAGTTTTGTCCGTCTCACCTATTGGGTATCCTAAGGCAAAGTCATTACTCTGAGTAGCAAAGATGGCATACAGACCAGCTTTGCTGTATCTGCAGTCTGGACTGGCCACCATCAGTGTCAGCACACATACCAGCACAAACACAGTGACCTACACAAAGACCAAAGCAATCAACTCACATTTAAAGTTTCAAATAAACTCACTAGGGCTCATTCATTTTGGATGCAAAGCAAAGGAGATGTGTTTAGTTGTGACAGACACAAACCTTTGCAACCAGGACACTCCATAGAAATGCCCATATGACATCTCCAAAGTCCAACAACACCATGTTTTTAAAGAGTAAAGCTGGAAGAGCAAACTTAGACACAAAGTTTCCCAAACCCTTTGCTTGACTCTCTGTGATGATATCAGCCCTACGGGAGGAAAAAAATGAAAGACACAAAACCCCTTTCAGGTTTAAATATGAAGTTCCTACTATGAAATATGTAGAGTTACACACGTTTAAATGTTCATCAGTAAACCTACCTGCCAGCTATATAACCACACAGTATGATGCCAAAACATTCAAGGAGAGCTGGGAACAGCTTATCAATGGACATGTGCGGCCCTGCTGCTGCGCCTGCCAGGGTGTTATGGGATATGTTCTTTCCATGGATCAACACATAGTTAGTGGTCTCCATGGTGATGATGGTATAGGAGTCAAAGGTGTCAGGCGATGAGTACCGACACTGCAGTCATTCAAAGTATTGGGGTAAATCAAGTCAAAATAAGCAAGAAATGTTAGCAAAAGAGTAACAGTGACACGATAATGTTTTAAATAGATTTTTGTAAATCAATGCGTCTTCTCTGGAGAGAATAGTAAAACACTGCATAGGGAGGACAGCGGTTGACGAGAACTGCCTTAAACCGCTGGTTACGCATCTGTATTAGCATGAGCTATTTTAGAACGGCCAAGTCAAACTATTTCATCCAAACTTACAAAGGATTTCAACAATATAACAACACAAGAAAGCTGAAGCCACTGCAATGTCACATCAAAAGGCTTACAGGTTAACTCGTTTTCTATGAGAGCTCCATTGTCATTGTCAGCTGACCGTTGAAGCTAGCATTGCTGCATGCTAAAAACAAATCGGAGATGCTAAACTCTGCACGGCTAACACGAACACGTATCTGGAAGAAGTTTTTAACAGTTATATTCCTTACCTATATATATATATAAATATATATTAGACGCCCATTATTACCCAGAAGACCGTAATTTCTCTGTGTTTCTTCTTTAACAAGCTCTTGTTTTTGCCGTTTGGTCTTGATCTGACAGCGGCAGAAGATGGGAACGCCCTGAGGAAGACTGACAGGCAAGTCAACCAATCACTGAAAGATATGCTCTGGCGTCAACTGTGATTGGATCAAATCAGCGTCATTGAGCAGTGAAATTAAATCAGGTGGGCAATAAACGATGTACTATTTAAACAAACTGTCACTTATATTTGATTTAATTTTTACATATGTGCTTATACTATTTAAGCCTGTTGTGACAACATCCAAGAACGGATTTTCAAGGCTCATTGGAACAATTAATTTTTTCGCTTAATATTTAATTTCATTTGTTTGAACAAAGGAATACTGATCAACCTGTAAGCAGGATTTGAACCTGAGCGGGTCATACCCATACTGTGCAGCCAATCTGTTTACATGCATTTGTGATATGAAATTGATTTGTGCAGGCATAGGTCGGCCAGTGGAGTTTAGTAAGAAATAAGCAGCATGTTCTTTCTGTCAGTTTTTCAAACACCAGATGTGCTGCAGCATTGTGGACCGCCTGGAACAGATTAACTGTGCAAAACCATGGCGTGCACCATATGCTGGGTGGCATATGGAGTTACTATCTGATTTAATGGTGTAGAGTCTAAAATGACATATACACAGATTTATATGAACAGACATATTGAAAAGAATCACACTCTTATCTGAATTTATTTCCAATTTTATTGCACAAATATGTAAATTATTCATATGCTTTATCTGATAGTACAAACGATTCATCTTGCTGTTGACAATTTATTTCAGTGTGTCGTCGTCTGTGATCAAATGAAGATCCTAAAGGAATATTGATATAAAAACAGCCCATTTTCACGCCCAGTATTCTTCAGTGAAGCATCTTGAAGCAATTATTTTATGTTCATAGTTTTACTTCTGTATGATTGTCTTAATTACACTTACACATGATAACGCATCTCAAATACAAAAGAACATTCAAAGCAGTGCTGTGTAAAGCAAAATCATGACACAAACATAACTTAAAATAATATCATCCATCAATGTCACTTGATCAAATCATACACATACATACATTTGCCCTTCATTCTAAGTCAAAAGAGCTTAAACTGCAAAACAGAAATCAGCTCAGTTGTTCACTGATGGCGTCATAAGCCCCAACCATGTCCTTAGAAACATCGGAATCATAACCATTACATGCTAACATCACATTACTGTGTAATTAAAACGTACCGATCAGTGGTTCCATTAATCTACATTCAGGCTGTGAAGGCACATGTGGCTTTGGCTAATTAAACATCCATGTTTCCCTGATGTTTCATGCATTGGAGGCTGGAAGTTGGGGCAGTTTATTGTTTGGTTAAAAATACTGCTACTCCATGATTAATCCAGACTTTCTTCATCTTTACACATCAAACAGAGGTGATCAAAAACAAGGAGAAGCACAAACATATAATCTTAAGACACAATATGCATCCCTCCCATCTATTGTTAAGCATCTTAAGTTGCAATCAGAATGAAAAAAGACGAGGTGACATGAAAACAAAGCGGCTAATGCACTGCTGTGCCATTAAAATTAAAATAAAATATTACTTTAATATATGGAGTTACTGTATTCTCCCCTCATGTTTGTGCTGTTTGGTAAAGTCACAAACAAATACTGCTTGCCATGTTTGTCACATTCAATGTTATATCGTTCTTTAATGATGTGGCTAGTAGCCTACTGGCAATCAAATAACATTTTGTAGGCTTTTTATTCAATTAATCAGAGCAAAATGTTTAACAAAAGCTGCCTAAATAGCATCAAAAACAGCATGGAAAAGTGACAAATACTTGTACCAGAGTGTAAACAAACTTTGGCCTTTAACGCGAAGCTTCTCCCACTACAGAGGCACTTGTTGTAAACTCACCATTGTAAATTTGTTCATCTCATTTTGGTCAACTGCATTTCAGGTCCATGTTTAAGGCTGCAGTCTTCACATGAACAGAAGGCTACAGGTAAAGGCACAATAAGCATAACTGAGGAAAGAAAAAAACACAGGCAAAGAAACAGAAGGGAGTTACAAGATGGCTGTCATCTTTTCTTCACCTGGGTATAGGAGGAAGAGGAGGAGCTCCTCGTTCCTTTTTACCAGGACCTGAAATGAAGCAAAGGAACAGAATACATTTATTATTTTCAAAGAAAATATTTCCACTAGGTGGCCCTGTGTAACAACACAGATGGACCTTTGACCTTGAACATATCAGATTATGTCAAATTATACATTTCAATTTCCACAAGCTTTATGTTTAAATTGAAAAGAGATTTTATGACACATCTGAGATGGTACAGATTATGTTATTCTTATCTCATTCAACATAAGAAGTTAGATGCTAAAATGAAATCAAATTTGACTGCTTTGTGATGAAGCAGGTCAAAATATGTTAAATAAGTTGTGTTGCTGACTGTTAAAAAGAAAATTTTTCTAATGGGAAATTACAAGCAAACCTTTAGATGTGATGACAAACGTGGAAGCTGAATTAAAATATCTTCAAAATCTCAACCAATATTTTATCAGACCAGAAAATAAGAGTTATCTTTGGGAGTCTATGCAAAAGTGGACAAAAACTGTTGTATACTGAAACATTTTTAAAGAATAAAAACAACTAGCAGGGATCTTGGAGAATTTCAGGCCATTTTTATGTTACCCTTAAAACACTACATAATTTTCCAACCTTACGACTTCATGCTTCAGACTCGTTTCTCTGGGACACTGTACTGTACATTCCTGGAGCTGTCATTGTCCAGCAGCGTGAGAAACCACTTTTCACAACTTTTATTGAATGCTGAATTAGCCCTCATTAAATGGGTGATACAGTGCAAAAAATCTGTCAAACTTCAGTACTGAAGCTTTAAGCCTTTGGGTTTTTTTTAAGCTTTTTTTTTTACAGAAAATATGACAGAGTAAAGAAAACAAAGAATTGCTCCAAAATAGCAGGTTTTTATATTCAGGTTCTTGGTGTGTAGGGACATCTAGGGACCTCAGACAATGTACCCCCAGTGTCAAAAAATTTGTGTTTGTTATTCTGCCTGAGTAAATTACTGTAAAATAGATGAGAAATTTAAGATTTCTATTCTGGTCTGTCCCCTATATCCACAGGTCGGGTTCGGTAATCATCCTAACGGAACATAATCATCAATTAGGCATAATTTTATTGGTTCAGAGTGGGCAAGTACTTCCAAATTGACAAAGAGACTCTTGTAAGGGCTATTAGGGCTTAAAGTAGGGGTGCCCAAGTCCAGACCTCGGGATCTTCTATCCTGTAACTTTAAGATTCAACCATTCTCCGACACGCCTGAATCCAATGGCTAAATCTCTTCATTATATGCAATTCAGCTCTGCAGAGGCTAGTTAATGTGCCATTCATCTGATTCAGGTGTGATGGGGAAGGGATGCATCTAAAATTTGCAGGACAGTAAATCTCGAGGACTGGACTCAGGTACCCCTGCTTTAAAGGGTAAAGTGGGCCTGGGTCTATTAAAAAAAATCATTGAGAAAGCATCATGAAATAAAGTAAGCTCTGATACATAAACGATTTGTTTGACAGTAATGTCATGGATTCAATGCACCCTTTCCTTTTACAGATTGCAGTTTCACACTTCCCTTAAGACTCAACTCACTTCCTGTCAGGCTGCGGCAAATTAAAATGAGATCAAGCCAAAGTGATGACGGAAAGAAAGTTTAAAATGAAGATGAAATGAAGGTGATGAAGAAATACAAGAAACATTTTACTTATCAAAGAGTCTGAACACAAACCACAAGGACAAATACCAGTTTCTTTCAATTTCAATAATAACCACAATCTCATTATTGATGAAAAATAATCTGGATTATAATTCTTGCCATGACTGAGAAACCCACCAGGGACAGATTTCAATGGCTGCTGGGTAAACTGGTGTGTGAACACCTCTGTGACATATACGTTTTGCGGTTTGCTACACGAGTGACTCACCTTTGCCGTCCGTCTTAATGATCCTGCTGGGATAGGTCTTCTGAAAGGGCACGTAGGGATCAGGCGGAGGAAAGTCCGACACTGGATGAAACGTGAACCGACATTCCCACTCATCTGTTCAAGGACAGAAATTGAGGAAATGCCTGACAGAATATAAATGGAGGGGATAGATTTCTGTAGAAGTGCAGGAAATGTGATCAGAAACTTCTGTCTGCTTTTGTGAGGCATGACTTTTAAGCCCCCCCCCCCCTGTGACTCCTTGTCCTCGCTGCCTTCCAAAACAAACTTGCCTGCTTGGCTGAGAGGATAAAACAGCAGAAATGGAGGTCAGTGGGTTTCTCTAATTTAGCTGAACCATGTGGTAAAAACAACACTGAGGGCAGCGGATTTTTCTCGTTGAGACTATCATAACACGATCTGAAAAGGACGGCCAATTGTCTACAAGGAGGAGTTGCTGTCTAAATGCCTGCCAAGCCTCCATGGCACACATGTTTATATTTTAGCCTAATTTTGTTCATTTTCCATCCGGGACTAAAAGTAGTTTTAAGGACTTAAATCCAATTTTACTCTTACTCAAACTTAACCAGAACGTCGAAGCATTTACACACCTTGGTTGTGGTGAGAGTTTTGGAAACCATTTCCCATAGGTGGGGGAGGTGGAAAGCCCCCTCCTGTCCCTGGTCTATCTGGAGGCAGGGGAGGTCGGCCACCAGGTCCACCTCGTGGTGGCTCTGGACCTGGCCGGCCAATAGGAGAAGCAGCTGGTGAAGACTTCATACTTCTGCTGCCCATGCGACCCGAAGGAGGTGGGGGAGGAAGAGGGCCTTTGGAAGTAGAAATAAATAGAAATTCTTTTATCTGAGTTTTCCACCTTGCATTTGGCTCTTAATGTAAATAATGTGAATGGTTAGGGCGCATCCTAGTGTTTAATGAGCCGCAGTTATATATCATTCACATGATCACTGAAGACTATTCACTTGTGCGTATAGATGACGGGCTCTTTCCCAGAGATGGTGGTCTCTCATTTGGTGGAGGAGGGAGAGGTCCTGTTCGACCATGTGGCGGTGCCGGACCATGGCTGATGAGGAGAAACGGAATCTTAAACTACACATCAGCTGTACATAAAATAATCTTAATATTAGCTCAAGACTTTTAGCAGATCTAGACTTTTGCTAGTACCTGTTGAGAGAGCTGTTCCTCTGGGGTAGGCGAGGCGTGCTGTGGTCGTCCCCTCCAGCTGCTGGGGTAGGTGGGAGGGGTGGAGGGCCCGGTCGTCCCGGCGGCAGAGGTGGTGCACCCCCGCCGACTGGGGAACGGTTGGAAGAGGGAGATGGTTTGGAGTTGAGTGAGGGGGGAGGTGGGGGCATGTCACGGGGCATAGATGGCCGATGGCCTCCCATGGGAGCCGGTGGTGGCAGTGGGCGCTCATCAGGAAGCGGAGGTCTTCCTCCTGGAGTTGGAGGTAAGGAAGGCCTGCTGCTGTTGGGGGGCGGAGGAGGAGGTGCGAATAAACCTTGTCGAGACCCAGGTGAGGAGTTTCCTGGTGGAGGAGGTAAGGATCCATGCCTCCCTGGTGGTACACTTGGAGGTGGTGGTGCACAAGCGGGGCTAGGTCTGGGTGCTGCAGGGAGCGATGGTGGAGGTGGACCCCCACGAGGCTGGAAGTTCTGGTGTGGTCTTGGTGTGTTGGGTACAGGGGGAGGGGCTCCATCTGGAGTGTCTTGTCTAGATGAATAATTAGGGCGGCCCTTGGGAAGATCGGGGGCATTGTTACGGGGACTACCAGGACCCCCTGGGAGTTTAGGTGGGCCAGGAGAGCTGCCACCACCTCCGAATAGAGTGGGCCCCATTGAACGGCCTCCTGGTGGTAGAATGGGTCCTCGACTCGGTCCTGAGTCTAAAATAAGAGAAAGAAAGGAAACTTAATTCTCAGGTCTCAATAGATGATTCATTTCTGAATTGTTCTGTTGTGACTTTTTACCATTGGAGTCTCTGTTTCCTGCGGACCTCAGTTTTGGCATCCCCCCTGCAAACAGGCCTCCTAAACCACCAGGGGCTCCACCTCCTCCACCACCTCCTCCTCCTCCACCACCTCCTCCTCCACTTCCAGCTCCTTTGGGTTCTAAAAAGAAAGAAAAGACATTTACTTAAGTGCTCTACATTTTTTTAATTTATCTGAATTGCTTGTTTTAGAATGATGTTGTTCTGTAAGAGTGCACTGACATAAAGACGGTTCGGGCCGGGGGACTCGGTTCAATAATAATGGTAATTCTGAAAAATGCACCTTTGTTTTGTTTTATTTTTACATTTCACTTTACTTTTGTTCACATGGGGGGATATTCCCTAAAATGACTACTGACTCAGCCAGGGCTGAAAACTGCTTAATCACCACATGAAAACAATGGATAAACAATAAATTAATTAAGTCATAGGATTTCTGTTTTGGCCTTGATGTTCACTACAGTTCACTTATAAGTGAACCAAGAACCCCACTTTTCAAGGGGAACACAGTTCACTTCTTTGTGAACCCTAACATTCTGTTTTTGCCCTTTCTTTCATCTTGACATTTAACTTGACTAAAAGTGACAACCTTACACTACAGTAAATTTGTCATTTATTGTAATATATGCATTTCTACGTACCTAAACACTGGCTATTTTTCCCTTGCAACTCTAAGTTAATTACTGATGCGCACAAAAATCTTCTAATCAATATCAACTGAGAAAAGCATAACTGGCAAGTCATTAACAGCTGCAATGTATTAGAATAAGAATTTGGCAACATTAAAGAAAAAGTCTTAAAAGTTTGTTGCTGCAGGAAGAAAATATGAGTGAGAGGACATCAGGTGAGCTGATTTTTATAGAGTTGTAACAAAATGTCAGACCAGACTTCAGAAACTACTTTTTGAGGACAAGACGATATGCTCCAATTGTGGCTAACTGTGCCATCAATGAATGTAAACACACCTGTCTATTTGTGTGTACAGTAAACATGACTTTCAAATAACTGCTTCTTTCTACCCTCATTCTCCCTTTTAATCTAATTTCAAGTTAAATTAAGCTTACCTAAAATAAGCCCTGTTATATGGACATAAATCAATACTCAGAGTTTCTCCATGCACAAAGCTGTTATTGCTAAAAAAACCAACCAGGTTTGATTAGAATACTTCTGTAACCATAACACACATAGGCACTGAGAAGAAAGCTTTGTACAGGCATCCGGATGCGACATGAGTCAAACCCGTGAATTAATTATTTTTGGCCCGCATGATTTTATCTAATTACTATTAGAGCTGACCTGCTGATAGAGTGCAAGCACCACCATAATACTACAAGTCCCACAATGCACTGCTATTAAAAGGAAAAATGCATACAAAGCTATAACAAATAAATGCAACAGATTTGAACACTTTTTTTTATTTAATTTTTATTATTATTTTAATAATTGATTAATATTGTTTTATAGGCAGTAACTAATTGGCTCTGTTAGTTCCAAGTTCAATGTGTGCAATAAGGTCATTTTAAAAAAGGTTTTTAACATTTATCCAGTCCGGCCCTTAACTTGTTCCAATGTTTTTTAATTTGACCTGCTGTGTATTTGAGTTTGAGACCCCTGCTTTACACGTCAGGTCTGTCACTCAAAAATATCTGAGCAGGTCTGAGGCAAATAAAAGCACTGAGCGTGTCTCTGTGTATAGTACTCAGTCCAATAGCAAAAACTTTTCTGGCTCTGCTTTGACTTACTCTCGAATACAGGTCCACTGCGGTCGTTTGTAGCAGTTTTCTTTAGTCTGGAGCCTTTACAAATATCAGACAAGAGAGCATTCCTTCCCTGCTGCTCTGAACGGTTTAGAGATGGCTTCTCTATGTTGGCCTGAAATAGATACAAAGGAATCAACATGTCATCATGAAAGAAATTCTCAAAGCTCCAGAGGAAAACCATAAAAGTGACAAAACATTTTATAACTTAAGGATTTTTGCGTTTTGATATGATATGAACCATGACAGGGAGATAAAACTGTAAGTGGTGGAAAAAAAACAAATCTTTTCTCTACAACAGTTCAAACAGAAGAGGATGTGTTGTGACATGGTTTATCCACAAGATGTCTCTGCTGAGCAGGTCCAGACAACTACTTACAACAGCAAAGGTGGGAGGAGGGGGAGGCCCTGGGGGTGGTGGGGGAGGTGGGGCTGGCATCTCCTGCTCTGGGCTTTACTCTTGTTTGCACTGGATGCCAAACCCTGGAGGACAAATCTCAGTTAATGAAATTACAATCTTCACATTGTAAAACCACCAGTACACACACACACAGAAAACACACACACAAAAAAAACAAAACTCCCAGCTGAACATGTTTTAAGGTAGATTCTTGGACCCGTTAGGATGATTACCAAACCTGACCCGTTTATGTGTAACCAGCGACACATTAGGTAGGCTAATTGTAAATTCATTCATGTCTCTCCCTACATTGAATTACTTTCAATATTCGTACTTATATTCAAAGGCAATGACAAGTAACAATGACACCTAGTGTTTCAAATCAGAACCACAGTCGAAAAAGAAAAACATGGAGAGCGCCCCCCCCCCTCTCGGAGAGTTCATAAGGACAAATAAACTATTCACTCGGCCAAAACATCATTACTGCAGGTTCTTATATGATCATTTGATTGGTTAAGGAACCAGGAAGTAGTAAAGAGCTACACAGTGCACCAAAGTTAATCCGTCACGTTACTCTTACTTAGAAAGGAGAGAAGCTTGACAAAGACATTGTTGATAGAGGACAGATTATTTACAGTGAGGAAAATAAGTATTTGAACACCCTGCTATTTTGCAAGTTCTCCTCACTTAGAAACATGGAGGGGTCTGAAATTTTCATCGTAGGTGCATGTCCACTGTGAGAGACATAATCTAAAAAAAATCCTGAAATCACAAT
>JBAMHW010000018.1:25498790-25510295 GCA_037177495.1 Rhadinocentrus ornatus | reverse complement strand
CCGTGATTTAATCACCAGAACCGCAGCATTCTAACGCAGAAATATCTCTCAGATAATAATTATTTTCTATCAATACGAGTTCAGAGTAATGTTACAGCAGCACCGACAGTCCACTGCCCTGCTTTTACTCCCTCTTCCTCTCCCTCTTTCTCCCTCTTCATCAGATGATCTCTGAGTCTGCAAGTCACAAAAACCGATTTCATAAGATAACATTAGCCATTACCAGTAGCTTGGTACTAAATACATGGAGGGCACACTTGTAACTTATTGGCATAAAAAATAATAACTATGCATCGTTCTGTTCCTCATCACCTGACGGGGAACTCGAACTTCACATTTATGAATCTCCACAGCTTCCGTAGTCGTAATAACGCTCTTCAATGGTGAGGCTCCAGTAGGGCACTACTCGGTTGCTTGTAATATATTAGCGCACCACTAGATGGGAGTAATTCTTACATACTGGGGCTATAATGTGATTTACTATGATGTGGTATATAATATTTGTCTTGAATGAGGCGAAGCAGCTTCACAGAACTTATTTTCTGTGCACTGTTTTTAGTGACGTGAGCTCAGGTCTTCAGAGCAGATTTGATGGCACTCTGCAGGATGTTGGGGTTTATTTCCAGAGGCAGTGTTAATTAATCATTTCATGACTGGGACCCAGGAGAGTAACTGCAGAGTTTCCAGGAAGACATAACAGAGCAAGGGAGAATAAAATGTGATTATTTATTTGAGCAGAGTCACTTGTCATCTCTCATCATCTTCTTTCTTTTTTAAAGAGTTGAATGTCAAGAGAGCTGGTGAAAAACACTTGCAATACACTTTAATACACTTTACTATTTTAATCACATGGAAAGAAACTAAAATATGTATATACATATACATTGCTCAAAAGAAGTAAAGGGAACACTTGTAACACAACACAATGTAACTCCAAGTCAATCACACTTCTGTGAAATCAAACTGTCCACTTAGGAAGCAACACTGATTGACAATAAATTTTACATGCTGTTGTGCAAATGGAATAGACAACAGGTGGAAATTATAGGCAATTAGCAAGACACCCCTAATAAAGGAGTGGTTCTGCAGGTTGGTTTCATCTAGTGTTTAAGAATAGTTCATTCATTCAGATCTAGGATGTGTTATTTTAGTTTTCCCTTTATTTTTTTGAGCAGTGTGAATACAATCTTCAGTGTTTAGAAATGGAACGGCACATTTTTTTGAGAAGTCATTGTGGTTAATATTTTTGATGCAAATATTTTTTTTAGTAAATAGCAGAGATATTGTTGCTATGTATTTCCAAAAAAGATTTGAATGGATATTAGAGCCTTACATTATAAATCAATGTGAGCTACAAAAGCTCACAAGAATTAAAAAAAAAAAAGAAAAATAGTCATATGTGAGCTTCTGTAGCTCACATTGGTTGGAGTCTTAATCCAGCTCATGATCACATGGTCTGTGAAGTTTATTTGATGTTTGTAGGTTTGCTGTTGGCTGAATCCTTAGAGATCAAACATACCTAAAAAGAGCAGCATCAGTTAGTATCTAAATTCATGTTGGCAAGAACAGCTGATCTGGGTTTACATTTTTGTGGAAAAACTTTAGAATCTGGAGATATACGTCAATGCCTCGACTCTCCGCTGTTCCCTTGTGTTTTCTCAGGCTGACTCTTAATGTGTGTAATTCATAAAACAGCAAACGTCGGCTTTGAAATACTGCAAGATTTCTTTATGCTTCTTATTCTTTCTGAATTCTATTTCAGAGCTTTTTTTACCTACTTGCAAGACTTGTGAATTGTCTCTGTAGAGCATTTTGGTTGCTTTTATGGTTCAGTTATTTTTCAAAAGCCTACTGACATTTCTTTTCTGATCTCACAAACAATGAAAAGAGACCACATGGGGGAAAAAAGATTTGTAAGGACATTTTTCAAACTCAGATTCTATACAATTAGACTACAAAACTGCTGTGCACACAGAAAGATTTCAAACCTTTTTAAATTTTGCACATATTATGTTTGACAGACACACACACACACACACACACACTTTGAACATACATGTCAGATCTTGAAGTAGATGGGCTACAACAGAAGACCAAACCAAGAACAGAAAACTGAGGCTACAATTCATACAGACTCATCAAAACTGGAAAATGGAAGATGAAAAAATTTTGTCTTGTCTGATGAGTGTCCATTTCAGCTGCAACTTTCAGGGGTCAGAATTAGGAGAAAACAACATGAAAGCATCTCTCCATCCTGCCTTGTATCAACAGTTCATCCTGCCACTGATGGTGTAATGGTGTTGAAGATATTTTCTTGGCCCACTTTGGGTCCCTTAGTACCAATGTGGCATTGTTAAACCAGCACAGCCTACCTGAGTATTGTTACTGACCATGTCCATCTCCTAATGACCACAGTAAAGCATCTTCTGATGCCAACTTCCAACAGGATAATGCACCATGTCACAAAGCTCAAATCATCTCCGATTGCTTTCTTGAACATGACAATGAGTTCACTAAACTCCCATGGCCACCACAGTCACCAGATCTCTATTCAATAGAGCACATTTGGGATGTGGTGAACCGGAAGATTCTCATCATGGATGTGCAGCCGACAAACCTGCAGCAACTGTGTGATGCTGTCATGCAGAGCAAAATCTCACCTTGTTGAATATAGGACAACAAGAATTAAAGAAGTTCTGAAGGCAAAAGGGGGTTTAATCCCTGTTAGTTCGTGAGTGCCTTTACCAATTTACATGCATATATAAAAACATGTATGTATGTATTTTCTTCCATTCTTCTTGATGTCAATCACAGAAAGGAAAGTTGGACATAAGAAATTATTTTAAAGTGAGTGAACAGAAAAGTTTATGGCACTAAACAATTATTACCACTGTCTGTCTGCCTGTCTGCCTATCAGAAACTCAAAAGGTTATGGATGGATTTTTCAGGAAATGTCAGAAATGGAACAAGGAACAAGTGATTAGATTTTAAAGGTGATGCAGATTACCCCCCTAGATCCAAGAATTTTTAAAGGATGGCAGGGATAATTTTGCCATTAGCTTCTAACACAATGTCCACAATCATTGGCAAAACATTTTATGATGGTGATTATTAGGTCACTAAGTCAAAAAATGTTTTTCCTTTAGTATGCATCAATTATTTAATCAGGTGACAGAATCAAAGCTGCCTGCCAGATCAAAGAGAGGAAGAGACGTTGAGGCAAGTAGAAGCAGGTCAACTTTAGAAATGAAGCTGTGACTTGTGCTACATAAATTAAACCTATTCAGTCATAATATGGCATACAGAAGCGTTTGCCTGACCTTCACATGAGATTATACAGACTGAAAAATACATTTTTGTTCGGTATATATCCTAATAACACCCTAATAATTTTAAGATGTTTTTTTTTTTAAATCAAAATTATCTATAATAATCTAAAAAATACCCTTCCCTTTGTCATTAATTCTGTGGAATTGTAACAAATCAAAGTAATCACATATACATTTATTTTAATGATTACAGCTTTAAAGAATGATGACATGGCAGTTCACCACGGTGTTTGTAATTCCTTCCTTCAAATTTTCATTAAGCTAATGAATTTAAGGAGTAGATTTCTTGTGATTAAAGTACATTTCTGTAATGTTAATGATTGCAAATGGCTTTCTTGTATAGACAACACTGATGTAAAGCAAATATGCCAACAGATGTCTTCAACTCACATCATTAAGTAAAATAATCCTGTATTTAGTTTAGCCAAATAAACCAACCAAACCAAAAACCTTTATCGTCAAAACTTGGAGAATTGCATTAAAAAATTGTGCCTGTTCAGATGTTCTATCTACTCAGTTATATGATTCTGCAAATAAATGCCTGTAATACTGTAAATGCAACAAAACACTTGTCTTCCAGGGGCATCAGTGAGCCACTATTATGACCCTACCAATGTCAAGAGTCATTCCAACAGATGGTTTGTTCCATCTTGGAAAAATGGTCATTTCTGTGTTTGATGTAAAGGCACACACTACATGACTTGATTTTGAGTTTTACAAACACCAACAGTCGTGAGACAGTATATAGTCAATTTTTTTGTCCATTGAATTCAGCCAGGGAGAGATGTACTCCAGTTGACATTTAAAAATATAACTGACGTCTGATGCAAGGAGCTCAGTGAATGTCAAAACAAAGGGTCTATATACATCTACTTTCATTAAATTCAGAAAGCATCCAAAACCTTTCTTTTGTTTTGTTAAGTATTGTGTGAAAATTGATGTGAAAGAATAATTTAATGTGCTGTTAAAGTCTGAGACACAACAAACTGACCAAGGTCTGACAGCTTTCCATATGCCTTTCAGATAACTTTTAGTTAAGGCTGGCTGAGGAAAAATGTTTATTTGTTCAAAGGAAAAAGACTGCATGTTCTGCCAGAAGTCTGTTTATTTTCTAAAAGGAGAGCGACAGCAGAGATGGATAATAAAAACAAGCTGACGGGCAATAAGACACACACTTAGGCTTGCTCAGCAACAAACTGGGACAGTTGTTTTCTCCCTAATAATTCAAATTTATATAAGAAAGACTATGATGAATGTAACTGCTGTCTTTGGAGAGATGAGGGAGAAACTTAATGTTCCAGAGGCAGTCTGCAGATTTAAGAGAACATAAGAATGTGGTAGATGAAGAAGGGATTTTATATGGTTTCTACCTCTGACACAGAATAAAAACAGTGCTTCGCCAAGTGTGTCAATAACAAACAAGATAAAACCTGTTACTACTGTACATCTACATGAAGTTTTTTTTTTATTTTATCACGATTTTCTTAAAATGCATCAATATAATCTTAACCTCATATCAGCTTGATGTGGTGACATATCAGCGTTTGATCATTGATGCCATGCATTGCTCCTTTTTCTCTCATACTGCTGCAGACTGCTCAAAACTGTCAATCACAACTTATCACATTTTCTCACAAGACAACTGAAGCTAAAAATCCAGTCAGTCTAATTATGCTTCATGATGTCAGACCCAGGCCAAGGCACGAGTCCAGGACAAAAGTCAAAACTTCTATTCACCAAAGCCAACCTCTGGACAGAGTATCGGAACATAAGAGTATTCTTCTGCCGTTCTTCAGCAGAAACCACTTCTTTTTTCAAAGTTGTCCCACCAACCTGAGGCCTAACTGGGTCGGATCTAAAACCAGGCATTAAGTTCCGCGTCATTAGTGCTGTTTTATATAGCCAAGTTCTGCATAATACTTTCTGACACCCTCAATCCCTAATATAGTTGGTGTATAACCGGATATATTTATGGGCAAACATGTAAAGGGGTGGCAATAGCTTAGGTGGTAAAGAAGGCCATCCAGTGTCTAGAAGATTTAAATCCCAGTCCCCCAGTCAATCTGTGGTTATATCACTGGGCAAGAGGACATACGCTCATTGTCTTCAGAGCTGGCATTCCTTGCTGACACGTTTCCATCAGTCTGCCCCAGGGTAGCTGTGGCTACACATGTAGCTTACCATCACCGGGTGCAAAAACCCCCAAACATGTTAAGAACAAGGCCAAAACAACAACCTGGGAAACAACCTGTATTGCCTAATGTATAAGCCTAGGTCTGAAAAGAAATACATGACTTTACTCAACTTAAATAATAACTGCAGTAAATAATACATTTCTATAATTTTCAGTCAATTTACATGTATTATTATTTACTGTGGGACCTATGGTTGTATATTATGCTAGGGCATTACATTGGACCTAGATGAGCACCACCAACATTACATCACGTCATTTAGCAGATGCTTTTATCCAGGCAGTAGCGTTAAGGATTGTGCCTGAGGACCCAACTGGAAGGTGTTCATTTCTGTCCTCTGGGGGAATCAAACTCTGGTTTCCCGAATGGGAGCAGGAAAACCACAATACATGACAATGCGCTGTAACATCTAAACAATCAACTGGCATTAACAACAGTCTAGCAGAAATGCATCTACGAGTTTCTATGCTGTACAAACAGCTTGTGCACTGCAGTTGCTTCAAACAGCTCAGTAGGGACCAGCAGCTGTGTCTCTCCCTCTGCCAGTGTCTAACACCCTCTGGCTCAGCCAACATTTCCCATCCTGTCATTACAGCAGATTGGATCTCTGTTGACTTTTTACTGTAATTACGTTCTGTCCGTGCGGCTTGTCAGCTGCTCTCAGTCTAAATCATATTTGGCCTTGCAGAAAGAAGTGACTGACTGCAAAATTACAGTCTACAGCAAGAACTACAACAGGAACATACGTGTACAAAGAAAGTCATCCATCCATCAATCCATCCACCATCCATCCATCCACTTGTTGTTTTTGTGTGGCCCTCTATTGTTTGGAGTAGTCACAATTACCAACTGAGCAGTGACTTATATAAAATTATTTATTGTTTGTGCAATTCTTGCAAAAAAGATCTCTCCAAACAATGTAGCTTGATGTATCAGGACTTTCAGGATTCAACATCCCAATAGACTGGTAGAGGAGAGTCTAAAGGGACCATGATTAGGGCAGTAGACTTTACTTTACTTTACTTACTACTTTAGTAGAATCTCACCTCTTTCTGACACATTTCTTTGCTATTTTTCTAATAGCAAATGAGGGTTATGACTCAATAATATAATACTCTTCATATCTTAGAGGAAAACCTTATGAAGAATTGTGTAACAGTTTGGAGGAAAAGAGTGAGAAAAATCCCAACATTATAAACTGGGTTCCATTTTCCAGTGATGAATAGAAATAAATGGCCACATACTTACAGCAGTCTTTGAATTTCCAGTTAATTTAGGCACTGCTGGCATTTCAAAGACAAGAACTCAGCTGGACTAAATGGTCAATAAAGTTTCATTAATATTCTATGAAAAGCGACATCAGTAGAGTTTGTGCTGAGATTGTTTTAATGAAACCTACTAAATTTGTGCATTGCTTTGAAGTATCAAGTAATTGACATGGGCCTTTTATAAACAGATAGAGGGATAGACATTATATGACTGAAAATCACAATTTATCACCTGATTTAGCACCTGATTCTAATTTAAAGGCTCTTTGACAAGCTCTGCACAAGTCTGCTAGTGAGCCACTAATTTGAATCAGGTCGTTTTAACTGGAGGACTTGTTGGAAATGATTTGAAAATAATATTGTTTTGTTTTTTTCAGATCGCCATTCTGTGCAGCTACTCCATGTTTTTCTTTGGACATTTCTGTTAGCAATCATATGGGGAACTGTCACCCTAATAACCAGGGAAAAGAAAGATAAACTTAGCAGAGAAGCTTCAACAGGCTGTCAAAAATAAAAATAGCAGTTGACAACAAAGCAGACTCAGCTATGCTACTGTTCTCACTGAACATTGTGTTCTGGGACGGCACCACAAACCCTATGAAAGTAGTCCAACTTAACTTTGTCCCTTGTTTAAACCAGAAATAGGACTTGAAATGGGCTCTATGTACCAGCAGCTTCTGCACAAGACAACAATTTCCACCATTTCTGTCAACTAACTGTGCACAGACTCATGTGAACCTGTCATTAAATCGGATTAGGCAGGGAAAAAAAAAAATCCACATATGCGGTCAAAAGGATTTAGTGGTGGAGTTAAACACAAATATCAAGTAAGAAGTCAGGGTTTCGTCTTCAGTAAAAAAAACTTTCTAAACTCACTTGAATTTGCAAATTTTTTTCTTTTTTTTGGTTTGGTTAGGTTTAGGCATTGTAATGCCATTTGTTAGAGTTAGGCATTAAAAATATTTTGGTTAGGTTAGGACAATATCACATTTGACCTTAAAGCAACACTGCATAAGTTTCAAACCATAAAAATCTGTGTTTCTGATTAGTTTTGATGGCACAATGACATTCATTGTGCACATTTCCAAAGACATCATTGTCCAGCAGGGTGTGGAAGCTAAGAAACCTCTATCTTATTTTTCAGTCTGGAGCATCATGTGACAGATTTGCTTTGTGGCAAAATGTGACATTTAAACCAGCAATAGGAGTTCAATAACTCAAGTAACTCAAGAGGACATTATCTGGGGAGGCAAGGACAAGGATGAGAGAAAATGACAGAGCAAGAGTTAAAACAACAGAGTTAAGACAACAGTTCCCATAAGATTGACTTTTACTTGCTGGAGAGCTCAGCAAAGACAAGATGTAAGACAGATGCCAAATTAGCTGTTGCCTGGGGGAGCCAAAGTGCTAAATTCTGCCAAAGTTAAGCTGTGCTGCCTTAAAATCAACAATTCAAAATAGATAATAGAAAAGGGAAGCTAATTGGGTGATTGTGACAGATAATAGAGCTGTTATATTTTGAAAAAAGGTTGGTCATTTGTCTCTATTTGTCTTTATTCTTAAATAACACATTTTGAAGCAAAGTCCTAGCCTAACATAAGACAAAACTATTTTAGTTCAGCCAAAAGAAGAAGAAGAAGGAAAAACTCTGCAGGTTTAACCCTTGAGCATCCTTTGTTTTCAGGTGGCATTCACTTTCAGAGTGAAAAGATTAAATAGATTGTTCAGCCTGAGAAGATCTCTATTAAGATAGGCCTGAGTGACTGCAGCTTTAAAAGCTGAGCAGAATCTTGCTCTGCCCCCAATAATACGAAGCAGCTTAACACAGGCTGAAACAGGACTGGGAGGAAAAGGAGCACAACTCCAGCTAAATGAAACCACTGGGAGAATGTCCTGCTTCACAAAGCATTGTTGAGTATTTATGAAGTCTTTTGTTGTATTTATGCTTTGTTAGAACAAAGGTCGGCTGTTTGTTCTTATTGTAACTGCGTTGACAGCGAAGGTTTGCTTTGCATGTATCCCTCACATCAAGATTGAATTGCTTTACTTTCAGTAGTTGAAAATCTCACAGCACAGAAAAGATGATCAGTTTTGAATAGATTCTTAGCTTCTGTCGGTTTCTGTCCCACAAGCCTATAATTCAAAAATCTTGTGTGATCAAACGTGATCTAACAAAAACGAAGAAGAACCATTATGGACTCAATATTGAGTCACTAAGATTTTGCAGATGTAAATGAATGTTTGCAAATAATTTCAGAGTTTGCATCTGTAAATCAAATCAAATCAAATCAAGTTTATTTGTATAGCTCTATATCACAACAAAGTTGTCTCAGAGGACTTTACAGAAAGGTGTAAATAAACAAACAGAATCATTAATAAACAACATGAATGTACAGATAAAGAACACAGAAGTAAAAGGACTGTCCCAGCACACCCACTGTCCTTAGACCCTCCATCGCGATGAGGAAAAACTCCAAAAAACCCATCTATGGGAGAAAGAGAAACCTTAGGGAGATCCATATGATGAGAGAGATCCACTCCCAGGATTGACAGGCTGTAGATGGGACCAGGACTGAAGGATGAAGTCCTTGTGCTAAGGTTGAAATCAAGCTTTTCAACCTGTAAAAACAATCTGCCTGAAAAATTCAAGTTTGCAAACGTGCAGAAAAGGGTTTGCATGGTTGTAAAAAAGATGTGTATTTGGGGAAAAAAAATAAAGTTCTTTTGCGAAAACCCTCTTCACACATGCAAAGCACAAAACTGCGTGCGAGACTCTGAAGTTGCAGTTGTGAATTTTGTCCATAATTTTAGACTTCCTTCTGACTGGATGGTGACAACTATTGATTGAACAATTAAACTATTAACAGCTTCCCATCCTTCCGCACAGCTTCAGACTTTTACAGGTTGACAAGCTTGATTTACAGATGCAAACACTAAAATTATGTGCAAACATTTATTTGCAACTGCAAAATCTTTATGACTTAATATTGATCCCAAAAACCATGCAACAACCGGAAAACACCCAACATAGCAGAAGACATACATGATGAAGTAATATTATTAACAGAAAAATCCAGAACTGAAAAAAGAAAACCCAACAGACTGGAGACAGCGTGAACGCAGACTTTATATCCTTCCTTGCTCTTCAGCCAGCTCGCTCTCTGATTGGCTACATTTCGTTCCACATCACAATCCACAAAGTCACAACTCAGAAGTCGGCTTTCCACACACCTGAAGATTTTTGGTTGTCAATATTGAACATTGTCATCCACGACCTGTTTTGGAGCCCATGTTGGAATGAATTCGCTCTTAACACACCTCAGACCAAATGAAAATTGTATAGGAAAATCTTTTAAGACTCAAGATAATCAGACGTTTGCCGTCCTTAGGGGCAAAATCAGGACAAAAACTTGTCTTCATATACAGTAAGAAAAGTAAGTATTTGAACACCCTGCTATTTCGCAAGTTCTCCCACTTAGAAATCTTCGAGGGGTCTGAAATTTTCATCGTAGGTGCATGTCCACTGTGAGAGACTTAATCAAAAAAAAAGAGAGAGTCATGCACATTATTGTGCCCAGTGCACATGGGCTTACAAGACCCTATATTTAAACAATCTGAAGATGGCAAAGAAAGGAACTTATACAACAAAAAATGTCAAATGCATACAAACAAATCGTCCAAAATATACAAAACAATAAGAGAAAACTGTATACTTGTAAGACTTATAACGTTTTCTCTGTTTTCTGTCCTAATGTCCACGCTTTTTCAATAAACCTGGCAAAAGCATAAATCTCCTTCATGAAACCACTCATTATATCATACTCAGACTTTGTTAATAAATCAGGATTCTTCCTCTGAACCTTTTCAAACAAGGATTTCCGCAGTTTGTTATAGATACACAATATTAAAAGAACACAATGATGTGTGCTGGATAAGGATTTCAAATAAAAGAGTCAAGGTGACTAAGCACAGAAGATGATGAATGCATATAAATAGTGTCACCACAATCAAACACTTGCAATGTTGCCTGTACAAGTCTTTTTCTAGCAGTAAAGTTAAAAAAAAGACTTATTTATTTTCATAAAGCAGTTAGCTATACGAGCATTTTTGTTGTTTGTTTGCACATGCAGGCCAGTTTGAAAGAGGATGTTAATAATCTTCATAAATCTTTAAAGGGTCATATTTACCGGATTATTTTGTTTGTTCATATTCCTTCAAAGCATCTTTGTGTTCACTCCTTTTAACTTTAAAGGAAAAAACACAAGGCATCCTTGGTATAAAGTATATATACTCCTCCCTGAGCCGCCACCTCACCGTGGTGGAGGAGTTTGTGCGTCCTGACGATCCTAGTGGCTATGTTGTCGCAGGCATTCATGCCCCTGGTAGGGTCACCAATGGCAAACAGGTGTCTAGGGGAGGGACCAGACGAAGTGCGGCTCAAAATCGCCCCTATGAGGATAAAAAAGCAAGGACCAGAGTTTCCCTTGCCCAGACGTGGGTCACCGGGGCCCCCCTTTGGAGCCAGGCTTGGACGAGCGCTTGGTGGCCGGGCCTCTCCCAATGGGGCCCGGTCGGGCTCAGCTCAAAAGGATGACATGGGCCTCCTCTCCCGTGGGCTCACCACCTGCAGGAGGGCCCATAGGGGTCGGGTGCAGTGTGAGCTGGGCGGCTGCAAGAGGCGGGGACCCTGGCAGTCTGATCCTCGGCTGCAAA
>JBAMHW010000018.1:25470372-25487316 GCA_037177495.1 Rhadinocentrus ornatus | reverse complement strand
ATGGCTAATTTGTTAGTTAGCCTACAGTAGAAAAGCTATGTTGCAACAGTTTTCAGTTGTTACTCTTCACAGAAGTCGTACCAGCAGGCAACTGTGGACTTCTTTCAGACATATTTTCCAAGAGCTTTCCCTCATGTTTCATATTTTATTTCAGCTGATTTGTCAACTGGATGGGGGTAGTTGTCCTTTACTGCAAGTCCATCCCCTTTATGCTAACTACTCAAATTTAAAAAAGTAAGCCAAAAATGTCCAAACTATCTTTAAAGAAAAAAGCATGAAAATATTGTTCTTTATCCTTTGAACAAACATTTTACATCCCAAAACACAGCAAATTGCTTGTATAGAACTTTTTTTTGCCAGCAGGGAAAAAAACAACAAAAACGGGCTCTTCTGCAGGCCTACTAAATCTTTTATAACCGCCATACTGTATTCTGGGATAGGTAGTTTCAGTTTGCAGTCCATGTGTGCCATCTTGCACATTTGACTTTTAGTGGCCTAATCTATAAAAATTTCTTAATTTATATTCTTTTTTTTTACACCCCAAGAACTAGTTTAAAATGAGAAGAACTGCAAAAGAAAGTAAATACTACATAACAGCAAAACTTATTTGTACTGTTTCACTTAGCCAACATTTTGGATTTCTGCAATTACAAGTTTTCAGTCAAATACTCTCACTCATAATGGGATATATGTAACCCCGATTACAGCCACTAACAATGCTAAGCTGGGAGCAAACCGCTGTGAATCATGTGCACTTGACTGAAGCATTATTGGGAAAAACAAGAAACTCCAGGCAGCACTCACAGCAGTGGCTCTGTGTGGGCAGTCCAAAGGTGCAGAGTGCAAATACACATTATGCAAATTTAAGTATATTAATAAAATGCCATCCTGACCCTATTTCTTGTTGTAAGAAAGCCCTACATGTCAAGGTCCAACAGCACTATCTGCTGGCGAGAGGAAGAATGCTGTCTGGACTAGTTCATAAACGTTCAGCCACACTGACAAGCAGCAGACCAGTTTGCAAGCAGACCATATGATGCTGCGCGGACTTTCAGTGTGTTTTCCCAGTTATGTGTGTGTTCTTGAGGAAATGTAAGTGCTTTCTACTTCTTAGTTATGGATGATTTGTTTATTATTCCAATTGGTGTTGTTACATGGAAATATGTTGTGAACTTGAGTTAGCTAATTGGCCTGTATTTTTGTAGTAGTCTGCAGCTAAACTTGACTGTTTGTGATGGCTTAATCATGAGTAAATGCCAATATCTCCACTCAGATATTGATCTTATTCATCTCAAAATCTCCCAGACCTATGCACTGTTGCGTGCTGACAAGCCTACTGACCAGCCTAATGCATCCAGGGAGCTCTACGTCTTCTGCGGCGAATCCAAGAGCCTAACTACACACAGTCGATGATCAAGGTTGTCTCTACATCTCCTTTGTGCTAGCCAGGTCAAGAGTGGCACCGAAGAAATGCCTAAGCATGCCATGTCTGGAGCTTAGTGCAGCACTCACTGGCACCTAGCTCGCAAAGCTCATCCAGACAGAGCTGACCCTACCCATCAAACAGACTTTCCTCTGGTCAGACTTCACTACGGTGCTCCATTGGCTGATATCATGCAAGGTCTTCGTTGGCATGCGTATAGCGGAGATCCAAACTCTTACTGAGGTTGCCAGCTGGAGATATCTCTTCCTTCATTAGCCTTCTAACCAGTGGCCAACTATGCCTACAGTAACAGAAGCTGAGTCCAATTCTGTTGATCTCAGGAAGTCCACCCTCGTTGGTATTACATCAGATGTTCAGAATCCAGATCTTCCTGATCCGACTCAGTTTCAAACATGGAAGGATCTAGTCCATGGCAGATGCGGCCACTTCCATTTTAGCAAAGAAGTTACACTTGGCTTAGGTTTAGCGGGACTCTTTCCCTAATGAGTTAAATGCTATTAAGGCCAGCCGACCCATTAGTCATCTGGTGACACCCGAATATGACGAAACTACAAGATTACTTCACGTTGGAAGGAAACTTCGGCACACAGAGGATCTAGAAGCAGATGCTGTCCATCCGATCATTCTGGACCCAATGCACCAGATCACCAAATTGTTGATCCAGGATTTCGATTACAAGCTTCTCCTTCTGGGAGCTGAACGGGTGTTAGGTGAGATGCGACGGGAATACTGGGTCCTGCGTGGCTGGGAAGCAATACGGAGGCATCAGCACAGCTGCAGGGAATCCCCCACCCTCCAGGCTGCGCACATACAAGCCGCCATTCTACTCCACAGGAGTGGACTGTTTTGGGCCATTTATTGTGAAGATTAGCTGCAGGACCTGCTAGAGAGCCTTGACACAGATGCCTTCCTGCTGTCCCTGAGCCGATTCATTGCCAGGCTTGGCACACCATTTGAACTCCTGTGTGAGAATGGCACCAACTTTGTTGGAGGAGAACGGGAGTTACAAGGGGCCTTTAATGCCGTGGCACCGGAGCTGCAAGATCAGCTGGTCAGGCAGACGATCTCTTTACAGTTCAATCCTCCAAGTGCTCCACATTTCGGTGGGGCCTGGGAGTGGGAGGTTTGATCTGTGAAAGGGTCATCCTTAGAGAGCAGTCAGTGCCAGAGCCGGTTCTGTACACGCTTCTCATTGAAGTTGAGGGGATTTTAAATGCAAAACTTCTCAAATACGTCTCAGCTGATGCTGCTGACCCTGACCCAATTATACCACACGTTTTACTTATGGGACGCCTTGATTCATCACTGCCACAGGCCCTGTATGACTCCAGTAGTATTTTGGAGACACGATGTTGGAGGCATAGTCAGGTGCTAGCAGACCACTTCTGGTCAACCTTCATCCGACGATACCTGATATCCTACCTACCTACAGGGGAGATCTAAATGGCGGACCAATAGGAACAAACTTGCTATGGACCTGGTGTTTCTGATAGTTGATCCACAACTCCCATGAGCACTCTGGCCAGTGGGCAAAGTGGTCAAATCAGCACTGGAGCAGACAGAAACGTCAGAACAGCGGCTGTCAAGGTAAAGGACAAGATCTACATCCGGCCTGTCACCCGGCTAATCCAGCTGCCCATGATTGGTGACTCAGGATAACATGAGCTGATGAACTTTCTCTGGTGGTTCAAATGTCCGCCTTTGGGGGCGGCTGTGTGAGAAAGCCCTACAGGCAGCAGCAGACCAGTTTGCAAGCAGACCGTATGAAGCTGGCAAGACTTTCTGTATGTTTTCCCAGTTATGTGTGCGTTCTTGAGGAAATGTAAGCGTTTCTACTTCATAATTATGGATGATTTGTTCATTATTCCAATTTGTGTTGTTACATGGAAATATGTTGTGAGCTAATTGGCCTGTGTTTCTGTAGTAGTCAGCTTTGCCTATTTTGCTAATACTGCAGCTAAATTTGACTGTTTGTAATGGCTTAATCATGAGTATCTGTTTGAAATGCCAATATCTCAACTCAGTTCATTGTTGTGGTTGAAACAATCCTTAGTTAATAGAAGGAATATTTTTTAATGTGCATTACATTTTATGCTATTAATGCTGTTAAGGATTTTTTACTTCTGCTAAGGTTAATGCTGGAAACTGCCCTGTTTCACTAATGCTGCATCTGTGCTATTGTATTATGTTAAGTAGAAATTTGCACATAAGTTAGTCATATTACGTATAAACTTTAAAATCTCATGCTCATATAGCATTTTTTTTAGTAATGTTTATTGATTTAATTTCAACAAACTGCAAAGAGAATCTAAATGCTGAAATCAATGTGGTAATTGCAGATGAATGAATCTCAAAATTGAATTGTTACCACAGTGCAGCATGTGTTTGCCAGTTAGGAGGTTATGGCTGTAACCATGGCTTCATGCTACTAACAGTCACACATACGCATATGTGTATCAGTATACTGTACAACTATGTTAAAGTCCAGCAGTCCTAATTAAAGAAGAAAACCAGATCTCTCTCTCCAAGTGCCTTAATTCTCTAATCGGAATCATAGTCCATAATCTGACACCTGAAGCAGCAATCCTATTATTTGATTCTCGTCCCTTCAAACACTTGTCCTCATCTCTACATTTTTCCCTTGCACAGTTTCCTATTTATAGCATTACTCGTTATTACTATGGATCTTATTGTAGATATCTTTTCAGCTCTTTCACAACGTAAAACAATTCACTACAACATTAAAAACATCTACCTTATGTGCTTCTAAAAATCTGACCCATCACTGTACATTTGGGGTTGACTGGGGGCACCATGATGAAAGAAGCAGATATTTTAAGCCCAAAGGTAGATATTTTTTCATTATCTGTTATAAAGTTACAAGTCATCCATCACTCTAACCATGTTGCTGCACTGTTTATGCTTTTATATTCCTACTGACTTTCCTGATAGGTGAGTTTTTTTTTAGCAAGATTAAACAACCTACTTTTCGGCTCGCATCCTTTTTAGCTCTAATAGTCAAATGTTATCAAAGCCAAATAGTGTTTCTGCTCGTAATGTGTTTGAGTGAGAGATGTAGAAATAATTGGCCACCGTGATGCAGTGAATCAGTGGGACAGAAGGAAAATAAAGAGACCAGGACAGGGACATAAAGGGTAAACACAACAAGATGCAGAACATAAGGAGTAGCAGGTGGTAAAGAAATCTGGCTAAGCTGTGCTTCCACTCCTCATGCCTGCACTGATCTGAACGCATCAACAGTCATCATATCATTAATTAAAATGCAACAGATTTCCAGTGCTCATGAGGTAAAGAGGCCACAGATATTGAACACAATCAGCCAGCTGCTCTCAAAATACCCAAATGAAGAGAGAAAATTATGTGGCAATCACATAGGATCACAATAATAGGATCATTATTGTACCCAAACTTTGCAGTTAATGCAGCACATAAACTGTTGTACTTCACAGTCTTCTCATCGATCTGAGACACTACTCAGACAAAGTTACTGTAGTAATGTAAAACATTTCTGTGGAACCTTTTAGTTTTTTTGGCAGTAGTTGCAGCAATATCCCTGCATGAATTTGCCACCATTAATTAATTTAATTCATGCTGTTTTTACATACTTTTACTTTTCCTGAAATTGAAATTGGGGGGATTTTCCCTCCATAAGTAGGGAATGTAGGGTATGGAAGCTGGAGAGTCAGTGGGTTTCAGTTTAACTACGTTTTTATTTTTTACTGAAGATTTTAATACTGGTTGAAAAATGAACAAGGAGGCTGAAGCATCTGCATTAAATATTACTCAAATTTATGTAGTATCTGTAAACTGATATATCATAAGGTAAGTGTAATTGTTTTTGTGGTATATTGACCAAGGCTCATATGCCTTTCATTAAAATTATCAAAATATAAATAAATGGGAAAGACTTGTGTCAAAATTTTTAAAAAGAAGCCAAATGGTTGGCTGATCACAAAGCCAGATTAGTGGAATTAGTAGGGTAGTTTAAACCTCTATTTTCATCCAATGACTTGAAACTTGAGATTCCTTTGCTCAGTAGCTCAACAAACAAAAATTTGAGTTTCTGCAAAGGTTTGGCAAACAAACTTGGTCTTATTATTGAAACTATACAAGCTGGCAGAATGAGCGAGTCATGCTGGTCACCGTTGAAGCTTTATTGACAGTAAAAACAAGTGTAATGATAAATGGTATACACCTGTGATGAATGATTAAAAAGGTCAACTGCAGATTTGTCCGTTAATTTGAATTATACTTATATTTTGATTAAAGTTTCCATCCCTCATACTGTTAACTTGCTATTATAAAATGAACACTGCAAAAATTGTAAGTCGACCCCTTGCAACAGATGCTTCCCAGCCTTTTATCTTTAATCTTCATGTGAAAGAGCTTTGAAGATCTAAAGGATGATGAAAGTTCTACAATATATACTGGGAAAAATCCATTTATTAATTCAGCAGCAAGGGTTCAGGGTTCCTGAGCCCTTTTTAAATAAAAAGTGTGCACACGCTGCTTTCTGAGCTACTCCAGTCCTACATTTTACCTCGATATTTAAACTGCTGATGTCAGAAAGACACTTTAAACAACAATTAGCAAGAAATAAAATGCAACACTGTGGTTGAAGCTTCATTTTGAAACTTGAAGGTGCTGAATGTGAGACTTGGATTATTCTTGACCTTTAGTATATCACATCCCTCCTGTTAGTCATCTTAATGAGCCGACTGACGAAACAGGTTTAAAGATGACATGACAAACGTCTCTTAAGGCACCAAAGGAGCTGAAGACAGCAACACACACTGTAATGTGAGATGGTAAGATCACTGTACATTTATATATCGCCTTCCACCAATGAACATATTTATATGTATGCACACACGTATCTGAAGTTTAGATGGGATTCAATTTCCATTAAGATTTTATTTTATTTTTTCAATCCCACATGGAAACAAACTCAACATTAGATCAGTGCACAGATATTTGACAGGGCACCTGCAAATAAGCTTTACTATCCAAGATGGAGATTTGTTTCATGGTCAAAACCTACTCCATACAGAGAAATAGCCTACAGGTACAAACATGACATAAAATATACATGCTGTGTGTTGCCACAGTAGACATTTATTCGAAAGCTGTTTTGTACACATTGCACAGTTCCACTTGCCCCCGTCGTTGGCCATCTACTAAAAAAAACTACATTTCTTTCGAGCAAATGGAAGAAACCAAATCTGGAGGATGCAGATATGCTTTTCTGCAGCCTTGCAAATATACAATAATTTTAGTTTCAAAATCGCAATGCATGTGAGATTGGCTTTGATTTTACAGAGCCGTAAAATGACCGTGTCCATTTTCACAAATAGTCCCAAACAGAAAACCAAAAGGCACGTTGGAGCTGATGCGCGCTGAATGTTTGAACACTTGGAAGAAGTGCTTAGATTTAAATAGTTCTTACCAGGGGTCCAGATCTGCAGCTGGTTCTTTTACGCTGAAATATGTTTAATTTTTTATGTGGTCAATTATATCGTTTTTAATTTTTTTTTTTCTAAACTTGTATTTTATTCTGCACCTTGCTGTAAGGTTTTTATGTTTTGTGCAAAGCACTTTGAATGGTGTTGTACATGAACTGTGCTATACAAATAAATTTGCCTTGCAAAGAAGAGGCTTTAACACGTTGTACTTATATACATTCTTTTGAAATGTTTTTCTACAATTGTGCATTTGAATAAAGCAGCAATTATTAAAGTCTCTATAAAGGAAAAGTTATTTGGAATAAAAATAAGATCAGATAATGTGCATTTATACCATTTAGATAAAAAATATATTTATGCAGTATCAAACTGAGTTAAAAATGCTTGTCAAAGCTCTATACATGTAATCTTTTCTGGATGCAACATGGCATCATCATAGCTACAGCCATTAGAAAATTAGATGTTTTCTACCAGGGCAGTTTTCTGGTAATAATTGACAAACCTCCATTAAACACTATTTCTTCCACTGTATTAGAGACCAGACTATGTAGTAACAAATTAGTTCAAATTCTGGTTGCAGTACTTTTCTGATACTTTCTGTATAGGTCTCAATTTCTTCTTTTTCAATCACAATCAGCTCATGTTCAAAATGCTATAAAGAATTTTATTAAAAATCTATTTATACAATACCTAACTTGCGTATAGTTAAACCCAAGTAGATATGCTGCATCTTGTGTTGTACTTCACAAAAGGAGTCTTGTTCAGGTTAATTCACAGGCTGAACACAGGAAAACGGAAGAAGGTGGACGGAATAATTTATTTATGACTAAAAAATATAATCTGTGGTGAGTGACAAGACACACAGGTAGAAGATGGTAATCTTTTTTTTTTTTTTAGAAACACAAGTCTCTGGGAGAAGAGATAAATGGTTAAAACACTAGTGGTAGGTTTTCCAAAAGAGACTATCCCACCTGTAAGCAGCCTTGCTAGCTTCCTGTTTAAATCAAATAAGTTTATGTAGCTCTGCCTTTGTCTGCACTAAGCAAATTGTTTGCTGGGGTACTCTTTGAGCACCTTAAAGCATTTTCTGCTGAGCTGATGTATAGTCCCTAAATTTCCTTTCTAAAAACTAAATATGACATGGTTTCCCCCAATTGTCTTGAAACTAATCTAGTGCTACCAAATAACTAGATTAGCACTGCTAGCATCACGGTGAGAACTGTGAGGAACTAAGTTACCGGATTCACCGGGAATAAAGGGTTTTTGAACTCCACCTGTTGTTTTGGGTCCTGCATTTGGTTCCTCTGCCTGAGCCCCGCTTAACATCTCCTGTGTGATATATTCAGACATCATGAATGATTTACTGAGATTGTATCTTATGCTTTTTGTGAAGATTGTGTGTGAATGGGCAGCTGTAGCATTTAATGAACATCTGCACAAGAAAGAGTTATATGAAATTTACAAAAGCTAAAATCGCTAGCTGGGTATAGTGGAAATTAACACATGAAACTAACAGCAATCCAATTTTCACAAAAAAATATGAAACAATCACGTAGAAGCATCTGTCACCCACATAAAATAAAATTGGGACTTTATCATGTTATAACATGATGAGTCAGACGTCCTATCAGGAAGCAATCGTTGAAAATATCCTTTAGTATTTTCATGATTTATTTATTTTTTTATAAAAGAAACATGCATAATTAAATGTGTTCGGTTCAGTTGCATATGCAATTGGGATTATTTTCCCTAAAAAAAAAAAAAAGCTATTGGAAAATCTGATTGGCTGGTCAATTTCAGAATCTACAAGCCACATTGTCTGATGATCGAGAAAGGTAATTTAGAGCTATTGGCATCTTTATGATTTTCCTCACCATTGCAGTGACAAAAACTCGTGCTTTAACAGTCGGCAATATATTTAAAATGTTTTGAGGGTTGATGTGAAGATTTGCACAAAAAAAAAAAGATGCAAAAAAATACCAGCAGACTGACCTTTTCACTATTTTGCAGTGTACTGCCCTTAGCGGGGACCTCCAGTATCGAGCTTTTTGGCGGCATCATGCTGCTAAAGTGTTGCTGAACTGCCTTCTGGTTTCATGGATTCAACAAGGTGTTGAAAACATTCCTAAGAGATTTTTCTCCATATTGACATATTGACATTTTTTGGCTGCACATTCGTGATGAGAATCTCCCATTCCACCACATCCCAAAGCTGATCTATTGGCTTGAGATCTAGGGACCATGGAGGCCATCGGAGAACAGTGAACTCAGTGTCATGCATTATCCTGCTGGAAGTAGCCATCAGAAGATGGTACACTTTGGTTATAACGGAATAGGCATGGTCAGCAATAATTCTCAAGCAGGTTGTGTTGTTTAAGCCATGCTCAGTTGGTACTAAGGAGCCAAAAGTGTGCCAAGAAAACACTCCCCACATTCATACAAGACAGGCTGGATCCATGCTTTCAAGTTGTTTCTACCAAATTCTGACCCTACCTTATGACTGTTGCAGCTGAAATGAAGACTAATCAAACGAGGACACGATTTTCCAATCTTCTGTTGTCCAGCTTTAATTTGCCTGTTTGATCTGTAGCCTTAGTTTCCTCTTCCAGATCAGAAACACTGCTGAGGTCAGAGGTCACCACATCGACTGATTGATTAACCCAGTGCAATGCTGTTAACACATCTACTGTTGAGACAAAGCGATCGTTCTCATGATCAATCCATTGGCTAATTTCATGGGTTGTTTGTGGACTTTAATCAAAGCATTGCTGTACAGCCTTGCCTCATACTTTACTTCAGAAACAGTAAAGCTGAAGATGATAATAATATGCCATCAAAGTGATCCTTTATGTATTTGGTTCAAGAAGATGCTAAAAGAAAGAAGTTATTACCATATCTTCTATAATCTCGGCAAATAGTGAAAAAAAGAGCCTAAATACAAGAATGTTTTTCATTTGTAACAGATATTTTTAAACTATAACGAGGTTTACACAAAAAAGTCTTTAAAAGAAAAACCAGAGATGCCATTTTCATTCATGCAGAATATCCTGATTTTTCACAAAAACAAATCCCATGTTGTTCAGTAATTTCTTCTCCTTCCTGTTGTCTAGTAAAAGTTTTATTCCCTCCCGTCATTCACTGCAGATGTGTAAGCAATGCTGCGGATCGTTAAGGCTCTGAAGCATTCTGGCATGAAGACCTGCAGCTAATATCACGCTTCACAACTCAGTCAATACACAACAACATTGCACAGGGGAAAAAAAAACCCAGCTCAGGACGAGTCCTACTAGAACACCTGAGGACATAGCTTAGTTCATACTGCTCCCTACTGAGGTCAAAGCCACCAAACGCAAACCAGCTGTGACCTTTCTGGAAAGTGTAGAAAAAACTACTCAGTTAGCAAGATGGTCAAGCATTAAGTAAATTAGAGACGCCAGTAAAAGTGTTACAATGAGGGAACTGACATGAGAATTTTAAGGTGTGATGTTTTGTATGTCTTGAATCCACTATAGTTTACCAATTAAATTTTTTTCTGAAAGTTATTTGACATTCTTATAGATTATGTAGGAATACAATATGGTTCAGATTTATCACAATGCAACTAGGCTGCAGGACCACAGTTATTAATATCTTAAGAGAAGACACATAGCACCTTAAATTAAAGATAAATCACATTAAACTTTTGGATATGATATGATATTCATGTACAGTGTTTTTAAGTCATTGGACATCTCCCGAAAAGCATTTGAGTGTTGATGACCATGAGTCGGATGAAAGCTTTGGAGTATGTAAACATGATGGAGTGTGAGGTATTTGTATTGAATGTGTGATAGTGTCAAAGCAGATGTTTTACTGCTACAAAGACGCTATGAGTAAATTTCACCATGACTCCATCAGTTTTGTTGTCCCATATCAAGTTTAGCCAATGTGACAATAATCATTACTGGTCATGAAAAACACACATTGGTCCACCGAAAATATAACTAGTTCAAAATTGAAGAATAAAGAAATATAAAACATATATGTTTCCTCTCCAGTCATGACACGACACCACTAATGCTGTTAATCACTAGTTACCATTCTTGACTTTAAGGTATAAGTGCTGTATATAGAAGAGAAAATGGCTTAATCGATGGCTGTAAATCACCAACCTTCAAGTGTAGGCACCCGGTCTTTTCTCTTTTCTTCTTTGCTTCCATCCGAGTTAGGAGTAAAACAAATAAATTCATACTTCCAAAATTTAAACTCACCATTTTAAAAGTGATTTAAAGGCGGATTATCACAGCCTGCCTTCTCCAATCATCTCAGCCACTCCACTTATACATCTAATTCAAAAAAACATTTCAATACGAAGCGATCAAAAGAAAAAAACTCTTTGTTGGACAAAGATTTAGAGAAGAGGCTGGTGAGTAGATAATATGAATGAAATTTGGCAGTTTGAAACAACAAAAACCTTCAGGATAGCTCCCTTAAGTGCCGGAATTTGACATCCTGATCTAGAAGGAGAATGACTTGAGCAAAGTAATGATGTTTTAATTAACATGGAAGGTCTGGTAGTCCAGGAAAGAAGAGAGCAGCAGAGTACCAGAGGGAAAGTCCAAGAAAATTAGTGAATGAGATAGTTCAGATATTTCTTATTGAACTTTTGCCAAAGCTTCCTTTAGCACATATGTAAAGCAGAAGATGTTTCTTACAGGAAACTAAAAATCACCACTTTCCATCTTCTACTAGAATGAAGTTGTATCTAAAATTCTTCCTGTTTTCCTTCTCTTCAAAGAATTTGTACATGTTTAACATGGTATGTTTTCATTAAAGTTTTCTGTGTGGCATTGATGGAGAGCAAGAACATGAATCAGCTCATTTAATTTATGTTATTTTGGGTTATTTGTCGCTTACGTGTTTAGAGGTCAGCTGAACTACAAAGAAAACATTTGTGGGTAATTATGGAAACGGAGGCACTTCAGTGCAATGAGCTGCAACAAACAGTTTCAGCACACAGAGTCTTTATGAAGAGGAGCTCTGCTGTTTGTTATACAGTTTAGGAGAGGACTGTGCAATGAATTAAACAAAATAACACTGCTCCAAAATTGCAAGTGGATGCTCTTTTCTGAAGGAGAAATGATTCAGGGCAGCCCAATAAACAATGCATGCCAGTGCTGCGCAGGGATGCCTCATAAATACGTTTGTGTATGTTTGTGTACATGTACACAACATTTGAATTATATTCATGCATTAACATTAGCAAGGACTCTTCATTACACCTCTGTCTGTTCTTCCTGATACAGCAGCCCTGAATCATTGTGTTAAAAACATAGCAGCATCTCTGTTGGAAGTGTGGTATTACAAAATTCTTGCTCTTACAGTGCGGACCATAAGCAAATTGTTGTTTGGAGAACAGGCTGCATTCGGGGGTACAAGGGCTTGGGTTTGATTTTGGCACTGGTAATGACATAAAAATTGTCCAGATGCCCCTTGAAGATGATTGTTTTCTTTTATAAGATGACAACATCTGTTGGCATAATTATTTCCCATCAATATTGTCCAGACAAAAAAGAAACTTGCCTAATGGTGCAAACGTCTGTCATCAACAGGAATGTAGTTTAACCATACAATACAAGAAATCCAATAGTTAAATTATTCAATTTAATTAAACCTTGAAGGTAAATATGACAATTAACAGAATTACAAACACAGTGATAAATTATTGCTACAAAATACATCACCGTCCTTATGAATGAAATAATTTTTATTAAATATTTTCATGTGATCACTGCAACTGCATAGAATTTAAGTTAGAGGATACATCATCACATCACATTGTTTTTATTTTAATTGAAAACAATGTTTAAATTATTATTGTCCTTTTTTTTTTTGCTAGGATCTGTATAAAATAAAAATGCATTTTTTGAGTCGGTACAAGATTATGTGACAGTTGAGTAAACATTTTAGTAGGGCATGTTATGCCTTTGAATAGATTTGAATTAATTATGTAGACTGAGCCAAAACTCTGAGAATTAAAACTTACCTGCCTCAGAATTTCCTCTGCTTTCTGAGCTACCGGGCAGCTTTGATTCTGTCTCCTGACAAAATAACACACTGATTCATGCTAAGGAAACAAGCTTTTGGCTTAGTGACTGCTATCTCCATTATTAATGACCCAATGGCAGATGGAAAATAATTTTTTGTGTCTCAAACCTTTACGCTAACTCAGCCTAAAATAACTTCTGAGCTGATACTGATGAAAATGATAGGGTCGAACTTGGCCTTTTGTACCAGACCAACCCATAAACAATCATGCACAGATGACATCTTTTGTTGTGCTATTGTTGCTGCTATTCTTGTTGTTATTGACCACTTTGCAGTGAGGTAGCAGAAATCAATGACAGTAGATACAAATACTTCCAAAAAGTGCTATTTACTAACAAAAAAAATCTACATTCCAGCATAGTGATTAACATTATAGCTGCAGTCACCCTACTTCATGTTTAAAGGAGAAAGAAAATAGAACAGACGTGAGAAATAATGGATCAGATGACATAAATTCCTAGACAAAGCATAGAAACAGTGTGCATTACTGCTGCCAAACAGTGTCTGAAGCTGACATTGGCTTGCGGGAGTGAACTTTGAACTCAGCACTGCCCACTAGTGGAGGAATTGTCTCAACAACCATGGCAACACAAAAGACACATGGAAGTATGAGGATGGTGACGTTTGACAACGTTTAAAACAGATGTCGCTATTTATGTATGTAAGCATAAGTGGGGCCTTATCACAGTGTCAAACATTAGGCCCTCATCTGAAATCACAGCTGAGATAAACTGTAAACCCCTCCTACAAGACAAACCAACATTTATTGACACTTTCCAAATTAAAAGTTACATGAAGTTTCTGTGGATCAAGAGGGGAGAGACGTGGCAAGTAGGGTAGTGCTACCTGGACACAAGCTGGGGCCTGATCGACCCTGGCTGGGTCGCCTGGAGGAGGGGGTCTGATTGTTGAAAGACCCAAAACCCCCTGTGATCCCAGGTAACATCACTGATGATGTGTCCAGGGGCACCATAAGGTGTAATTTTTGCTGGAACAACCAGTGACTACCAGGAACAGTCTGGTTGACAACCAAGTATAGATTGGTGACGGCTGGAGAGACAGCTTACAGCTTGGAAAGACTGGCGCAATGAGGGAAGGAAGAAACCCCTAAAAAGCTACAGATCTGTAATGCCCACTCCTGCCTCTCGGGTGCACTCCACCTCTTCGGAGTACTAAGCACCAAGGACTGAACTACAATACCCAGAAAGTATCTACTCAAGCCATCTTGGACCACACCTGTATACCATCATCATCATAATCAAAAACCGTTTAGAACGGCTTCTCAGATTACAGCAGGGGGCCCGCTCTGTCGCAGAGTACGCGTTGGACTTTCGGACTGTGGCGGCATCCAGCGGGTGGAATGAGCCAGCTTCAATCTCTATTTTCTTGCTTGGACTTAAGGCGGAGATTAAGACTGAGTTGGCCTGTCGAGACAATAAATTTTCTCTAGATGCTCTGATCTCCCTAGCAATTAGACCTCCACCGACAGAGACACGGTGGCATCGGCCGCCCTCCAGCCCGCCATGACACTGAGAAGGAGCCGATGCAAGTGGAACAGGCTAAGCTGTCAGCAGCAGAACGACAGTGCCGGAGAGTTGCTGAGGCCTTATTTGGGGAAGTGTTCCGGAACTTTGGTCTGCTGGAGGACATCGTGTCGGACCGGGGGCGCAGTTTGTCTCCCGGTAGGGAAGTCCTTCTTCAATCGCCCATCGGGGTTGCGGTGAGTTCTACTCCTGGATACCATCCTGAGTCCAATGGGCAGGCGGAGAGGACCAACCAAGAGCTGGGGTGGATGCTACGGTCCCACTTTTCCCGGAACCAGCACGACTGGGCCCGATTCCTGCCCTGAGCACACCCGCAAGAGGCTGATGATCCTGAGGAGGGCTGAGTGGCAGAGGAAGAGGAGGAAGGAGAGATCCAGGAAGCTGGCTGCCTTCCTAGCAAATCCATTTGAGTTCACAAAACAGCTGCTAGGGAAAAAGCGCAGTGGTTAACTTGCCTGCTCCAAACCTGAGGTCGATCAGCACCACAGAGAGACCTACAGCGATGAATGTAGAGAGCAAGAACTGGGCCCCTGCAGGTCCATGATTGCTCCCCCTGCACCACCGCTGGATTTCGATGGAAAGGAGCCTGGTTGGAGAGAAATCCAGGAGATAGTCAAGAGGGCAAGGGCAAGCTCCGCTCCTGGGCCTAGTGGAGAACCTTACAAGGTGTATAAGTATTGCCCCAGGCTACTCCATAGGCTCTGAAAGATCCTGAAGGTGATCTGAAGGAGGGGCAAGGTAGCAGAGCAGTGGAGACAGGCGGAGGGTGTGTGGATCTCAAAGGAGGAAAGGTCTCAGAACATCAGTCAGTTGCGAACAATCTCACTGCTGAGTTTGAAGTAAAGATCTTATTTAGCATTGTCGCCAGGCGACTGACAGACTACCTCCTGAAAAACTCCTACATTGACGTTCAATGCAGGGGGCCCCTCACCAAGTCTGGAGTTTGACAGCGACCCATTCTTGCCTTCGTGGACGACCTGACAGTGACAACCACATCTGTTCCGGGCTGCAGCTGGATCCTAAGTGGACTCGAAGAGGTGATCTCCTGGGCTCGTATGAGGTTCAAACCAGGTAAATCGAGGTCTCTTATGCTGAAGAAAGGGAAGGTGACAGGTAAGTTCTGCTTCTCACTCGGCACCACCAAGATGCCATCACTCACAGAGGAACCGGTGAAGAGCCTGGGAAAGGTGTTCAACTGCAGCCTGAGAGATGCAGCCTTCACACAAGCAACCATCAAAGAGCTGGAGATCTGGCTAGCTGTGGTGGACAAGTCTGGCCTTCCTAGCAAGTTCAAAGCCTGGATTTAGCAGCACGGTATCCTTCCTCGGATCCTCTGGCCTCTCTTGGTCTATGAAGTCCTCATTTCAAAGGAGGAGGGCTTTCGAGATGAGGGTCAGCAGGTTTCTCCGCAGGTGGCTGGGGTTGCCAAAAAGCCTAAGCAGTATTGCCCTGTACGGGCAGACCAACAAGCTGAAGCTTCCTTTAGCAGCAGCCTGAGTGAGGAGTTCATGGTCACTCGTTTGAGGGAGCTGCTTCAATATCAGGAGTTCAGTGACCCAAAGGACGCCCAGGCTGGGATCAAAGTTAGGACTGGGTGTAAGTGGAGAGCTTCAGAGGCTGTGGGTGTTGCAGAGTCGAGGCTATGGCAGAGGGTGCTGGTGGGCACAGTAGCACAGGGAAGAGCTGGTTTGGGTAGCGGTAGAACACCGTGTTATGGTAGGGCACAGGTGAAAAAGAGGAGATCACTGATCCTTGAGAAGGTGCGAGCTGGAGTAGAGGAGAAGCAGGTCAGCCAGATGGTGGGAATGAGGCAGCAGGGAGCCTGGACGAGATGGGAACAAGTGGTGGAGCACAAGGTCACGCGGACCGAGCTGAACCCTATCGCATAAAATTCTTGATCCAGGCAGTCTACATTGTGCATAGTCCATCTAACCTCTTTACCTGGGGGAGGGTGGAGACACCAGCTTGCCCCCTCTGCCAGAAAAGAGGAACCCTTGAGCACATCCTCAGCTGCTGTCCGAGAGCCCTGGGTGAAGGGTGCTACCACAGGAAACATGACCAAGTCCCGAAGGTGGTAGCGGATGCTCTCTGCAGTGGAATCAGCCACAGCAAGAGCCTTCGCCCAGTTAGGAACACTATCACTTTCTTCAGAGCTGGGGAGAAGCCTACAGGGGCTCCCCAAAATACCCCCCCGGGCCTGCTGGCAACGACTCGGGATTGGGACCTTAAAGTTGACCTGGGGAAGCAGTTGAAGTTCCCAGAAGTGGTCGCCAAGACAACATTAAGGCCAGACATTGTTCTCACCTCAATAGCAACCAAGCAGGTAATTCTCTTGGAGCTCACTGTGCCGTGGGAGGACCGGATGGAGGAGGCCCATGAGAGAAAG
>JBAMHW010000018.1:25460031-25470272 GCA_037177495.1 Rhadinocentrus ornatus | reverse complement strand
TGAGGATTTGTGGGCCAATCCCTCTGCAGGGCCTACAAAATGCTGGGCATCACAGGAGCCAGTCAGCAAAGGGCTGTAAGTTGGCCACCAATGCAGCAGAAGTTGTGTCAAGGTGGTTGTGGATTAAGAAGTGAGAGACGTGGCAAGTAGGGTAGCGCTACCTGGACACAAGCCAGGGGCCGATCGACCCTGGCTGGGTCGCCTGGAAGAGGGGGTCTGATTGTTGAAAAACCCGATACCCCCTGTGACCCTAGGTAACATCACTGATGATGTCCAGGAGCACAATAAGGTGTAACTAAGAACTAAAAAAAGACGTTATTCAGTAATGATGATTTATTGTTTAATTTAAGAATTAAACAACTTGGAATCTAGGACACCATGACATGCAGCGGAAGTGCATTTAAACTCTTTATAATGCACGGTCAGAGTTGTTCGATCCACTTATACCACAGTCCCAAACAGTAAACATTTTTAAAACAATTAAAAAAAATAATAAATAGCTAAATATGCTGAAGTATAGGAACTATTTTAGGTTGACCTTGATGTACGTTTAATGCTAAACAACCATTGTCGTGTTTCTTTCATTTACCTGTCAAAAGTCAGCTGATCTGAACCAGGTCATACACAGTCGTTGCTATGATGCCAACCACAACAGAGTGATATAACAGTAATTTAACTTACTGAACAACGTGTGTAAATATTTCAGAATTATGCACGTCAATTGGCATCAGAATTCTCACTGACCATGGTATAATTATATGTATTTGTACTTTTACTTTTTATATTAACCCTAGAGTTTACTGTTGATATTAGTCCTCTGTAGTACTGCCACAGTCTGGTGCACGCATTTCTTTATTTTTATAATAGTGTACAACAAGAAACAAATATATTTTAATTTTAATTAAAAATTTAATTCTATTAATCATGATAAAATTGGTTATAAATCATTATTTATTGTATAATTAGTAGTTAGTAGTAGGCTGTGCTCACTCTCTCCAATTGTCTTTCTATTTGGATTACTACGATACAGGTTCAACAACCATTAGAAAAGCCCACAGTGTTATTCTTGTTGTTTTATCTAACCCATCTTTACTCTTAGTGGAAGATGTGTTTTTAGTTCAGGTGCATTTTAGTACTTTAACTCAATCACGATCTGTCAGGCATGTTATAAAATTAATGATAAAAGCAAAACATCAGTCAGTATAGAGAGAAAATTTGTCTGTAGTCTAGATTGAGATGAATGACAATTTACTTTACTATAACTTTTTTCTTTGATAATTAGTCACAATTTTCAAGTTTTGAAGTTTTATTTAGAATAAAGTTCCTTTGAAATATTATTAAAACCAAAATTTTTTATGTGAGACCATAAAACATCCATCGCCCTCTTTTCTGTGTTGACCAAGAGAATAAGCCCAACATGGGCTCCAGCTAGTGATGTGAATTTAAAGCAGAACTGGAATACGTTAGGGACTCATCCCCCCCTCCTGAAGGCAGAGGTTAGACTACCCTCTCGTCCACCGTGGTAAACCCCAACGTACAGGTGCCAAGTGCCAAGAGTATGCCCACACCTGCTTGCCGCCTCTCACCAGGAGCAACTACAGAATGGAAGAGGGTCCAGCCCTTTTCGAGGACAATGGTTCCAGAGCTAGAGCTGTGCGTCAAGGTGAGTCCTACTATATATAGCCAGAACCATTCAACCTCACGCACTAGCTCAGGCTCCTTAGAGGTGACATTCCATATTGCTAAAGTCAGCTTCTGCTGCTGAGGATCAAATTGCTAGGGTCCCCGCCTTCGGCCACTGCGCAGCTCACACTGCACCCAACCCCTATGGCTCCTCCTGCAGATGGTGAGCCCACAGGATAGTTTTTCGTTGTCATATGGGTGTTTTGAGCTGCACTTTGTCTGATCCCACCCCTACCAGGGGGATAAAGCCCTAAACAACATAGCGCCTATGATTGTTAGGACATGGTAAGGTGGCAGCTTAGGGAAGAGTGCCTGATCACTTGCGGCCACATGTCTTGGACACTCGGGTGAAGAGAGGGGTGTGGAACAGGGCAGCATCAGATTAGTTTCCAATGAGTGTTGGACTCCGCTAAGGCTGCCCTTTGTCTTCAATTCTTTTTGTAACTTTTATAAACAGAATTTCTAAGCGCAGCCGAAGTGTTGAAGGGATCTGGTTTGGTGGCCCCAGAATTGGGTCTCTTCTGTTTGCAGATGATGTGGTTCTATTGGCTTCATCTTGCCACGATCTTCAGCTCTCACTGGAGCGATTCGCAGCAGAGTGGGAAGCGGCTGGGATGAGAATCAGCCCCTCCATATCCGAGACCATTGTCCTCAGCCAGAATAGGTTGGAATGCTTTCTTCAGGTCGAGAATAAGGTCCTGCCCCAAGTGGAGGAGTTCAAGCATCTCGGGGTCTTGTTCACAAGTGAGGGGAGGATGGAGCGGGAGATCAACAGGCAGATCGGTGCAGCGTCTGCAGTGATGAGGACTCTGCATTGTGTCTGTCGTGGTGAAGGAGCTGAGCCAAAAGGCAAAGCTCTCAATTTACCAGTCAATCTACGTTTCTACCCTCATCTATGGTCACGAGCTGTGGGTAGTGACTGAAAGAATGAAATTACAAATACAAGCAGCCGAAATGAGTTTTCTCCGCAGGGTGGCCGGGCTCTCCCTTAGAGATAGGGTCAAAAGCTCTGTGATCCGGGAGGGGCTTAAAGTAGAGTCGCTCCTCCTCCGCATTGAGAGGAGCCAGATGAGATGTCTCAGGCATTTGGTCAGTCTGGACACCTCTCTGGTGAGGGGTTCCAGGCACATCCCACCGGGAGGAGGCCCCGGGGAAGACCCAGGACCCGCTGGACGGACTACATCTCTCAGCTGGACTGGGAACGCCTCGGGATCCCCCGGACAAACTGGCAAATGTGGCTGTGGAGAGGGAAGTCTGGGTTTCCCTGCTGAGGCCGCTGCCCCCACAACCCAACTCAGGAGTGGCAGAAAATGGTTGGATGGATGGTTGGATGGATGGATGGACCACCATTTGGACAATTAGAGCCTCTTGCTGTTGGTAAAATCAAGGCGGTCTTCCTGCCACAACACACGGTCTTACAACTCTACAAAACAAAAGAACATTATAGTGAAACATAGAAAATGAAATTAGAAGTAAACCTATTATAATGTTGGTGTGTATTTGAGTTATAGCATATACCTGCTGAATCCCACGATGTATCTGCTCAGGTTGGGTGTTACACTTTGTCCTGCGTCTTTAATTGTCATTCCATGTCCCAGGACATTATGAATGACAATGGCACCAACTTAATCCAAAATTCTACAGTTTTTTTTTTACCTGAGTTGTTGTCTCCATTTAGGTCTTGGTCTTTGTCTGGGTTGGTCCTGGACCATGTACATTGGCTGGGATCCAGTTTTGGTCGAGGGGCAGGTTCTGGTTTTGGACCTGGTCCCTGGTTCTGGACCAGGGGTAACGGTTGGTTCTGACTTTTGTCTTTGTCATCAACACCCATGTCCTCTCTCTTTCCAACATGACCTCTTGCTCCTTGGACATCCCCTTTGAACTACTAATGCTGCTTTTGTAGTGTGCAGTTCATTAGCAAAAAAGTGTTTTAAGCTTTAACCTGTTGTTTCCTATGGTGACTGCTGTGTTGGAGCAGTGTCTGAATTCTGCCTCCTGGTGTTCACTTTTCGAATAGTTTGTGCCATTAATGATAAATGTGTTCAAGTGAGCAAAAAATGTATCCAGTCTTTTGAAAAAAAGAGTGCAAGACTTTTTGGAACTGTGTGCAAATCATTAATTCTGTTCAAGGTTTTGAGAGCACAGTCCAGTTTTTAAGAAATGTGTGCAGTCAATGGAATTGACAGAAAAACTGTAATGGGTAGGAGTTCCCTTAAAGTCAAATGAAAACCCAGGAGCACAGTGCCATCTAACAATTTCTAACCATGCTGTGACACTACAAAGTTTGGAGACATGGACAAATGGCTCTTACACATTTCCTAGTGAATAAAGGGGCTCTTGGTGGACTACTGTTGTTGATTTACAGTTGTGGTCTTTATAAGGGGACCCCATGCACTTTCACTGGACCCATTGGCTGTATTACATGACGGCAGACTGTGGGCAGCAGCCCGATGGGGCATGAGATGACTCTTTCACAAACATTATTAAAACACAAAGTGTAGCCTGCCGTGGATTATTTTTCTTTCTTTGTTTAAAGTCTTTTTAACAACGGGACCACTGCACTCTGGTGCTGTGCCGGTACTGAAAGATTTTCCCTTGTGCTCTCTCTCTAATCTCTCCCTCCCTCTGTTTCTCATCCTCTCGTTTCCTCTCACTCTGCAGAGTGCAGTCGTACAGAGAGCAGCTTTCTGGCTTCATCTCTGCGGAGCCAAGTGGATGTTGGTGAGTGCTGAGGACGCCAAAGAGCAAAACTCATTAGATATCTGGCCAGTGTGAGAGTGTGGCAGGGTGGAGCGAAGAAGAGAGGAGTAGCAGACCATCGCGCTCCTTCACCTGCCATTTTTTTCTTCAGCATCAATCCACTTTTTCATGGATCTCAAGCGTAAAAAAGTATGGAGAGTTATTGCACAGGTTGCCCTGATGCTTTTCAACTTGTGTGGGGACACAAAAGAAGGTAAGCAATAACATTGGACTTGTTGTAAACTAACAAATACTGGTGGATTTTTCAGAAAAAAAAAAGATTTTGTGAACATGCATGGCAATGTGTTTGCATTGATTTTGTATCATCCATAATTCCTAAATCAGAGACGGTGTAAAAAGCATGAGTGGGAAGGTGAGTAAAAAACACTGGTAGGAAGAAAATTTCTGCCTGGTCAGCTGGATTACCGTACTGTTGAAATATAGCTGTATAAAGCTCATGAAATAAGGACATAATTTGCTAGCTTTTGAAGTTTTAGCACTAATGTTAGTGACTAAAAATGCTTTCAGAAAGTAAGAAACACAAACAATTTGACTGGTTCACAAAATCCAGACTAAAACTGCCTGCTTTGTTTTAACTTTTAAAGACAAAGGGTAGATGATACTAAGACAGGTTTATATTACTTTTACAAACTGACACTGCTTTTGGACTTTGATAGAGTAAAACAAAGCAAATAAAAATATTTATTTGTCCTAGAGGAAATGGTTAAGACTCAGCAGAATGCCAATCATACAAAAAAGAAATGCAGCTCAGTCATATCAATAAGCTTTGCTTGCAACCTATTTTTACTCCCTTAAGAGAGGAAATATACAGTGCATATTTCAATGAATAACTCCAGTGCCCAGAACTCTGTCACCGTTTTATTTGACTTTTTGTTAATGCTGAGCAGTGCCATACACAAGGTCTGACTTAAGCTATTGGAATGAACAAAGGAGGCAAAACTTCTTTTAAAGGGCAGATGTTTCAATGTGTGCGTAGCAACAAGGCAACCTTATTTTTTTATTTAATTAATTCTTAATTTTTTTGGTCATTACATTTATTCATTTTTATTGGACCATTAGCATGATGTTTGACCCCTCAGATGGCATTTATGTCTGTCAAGATTAGTCCCATTTACTCATGCAATCATAACATTTAATGTTTTTTTTTTTTATTTTTATTTTTTAAGTATCTGGCTTAATTAATGCTTAGAAAAAGAAACAAATATCTTTACAAAACTGGTGGTGACAACTAAGAGTCATCACACTGGCACTGTTTGGTCTAATTCCACTAATAGCTGGTTTGTTTGGAGCAACATGAACGCTCATTCCCAATCTGGTGTGGGCCAAAGAATGAAACTCTGGTCCGGTTAAAAAAACGCACCTTGGTTAACTTGTCAATAAACTCTGGTACAGTTTTCTGACAGTGTGAAAGCGAGTGGACTAATCAGTGAACCAAAGAGAGGAAGTGATATAGAGCAAGTTGTAGTGCAACATGTTGGATAGCTTAATGTTTCATCTCTGGGAAACTTTGCAAAGTTAGAGAAAGTTGCATTTTCAGTTCTGGCCAAATAATGAGGGTTAGTGTGGGTTAATGTCTTCTTCTTGCCCCCAGACCAACAGTTGTTTTCCCTGTGTGACATTGTCTGGGTGGTCTGTTCGGTATGAAAGCAAACAAAACAAAGTGAAGGTGCAACATAGTCACAAAATATTAATACTGTAACTGTAAAAGGGGTCTGAGAAATGAGAACATCATAATTTTCTAAAAGGTGGGCAATGAATGCTTAAATGAGACAGATTATGCCTTTATGTTTTTTGACAAGCTGACACTGGCTCAGTAAGTCTTAGTCATGCACAAACAGAATGAATTGAGTGTTGTTCCACCAAAGTGGGCACTAAGTCAGTTCTTGCCATTGCCTGAGGGTGTAATCTGCAAAGTGTTTGAGCACAGTTGTAGTTTGAAAGTTGGATCACTAAGGTCAAAAAAGAAATTAAAGTTGTGGAACAGCGAAGAAGAAAGAAGAGAACATAGCAAGACCCCCAGCAGAAGCTTCAATTGGAGAAGATGGAAGCAGAAAATTGAGCTAATATGCCTTAAGAAAAAAAGTTACAGAGACTTGAGAGCATTTGAAGCTGAAACATAGTGGAGTGGAAAGTGTGCTGTTCATTTCTCTTTTAAATCAGTGTCAATGTATGTTCCACAACATTAGCCATGCATTTAATAATGTAATCACAATGACAACAAACTTCAAATCTCCACAAAGAACTGTATCTAAAATGTATTTGCTTTTGCTCACAGTGACCTTAGATGATAAAGGAGGAAGGATTTCACTACAATGTGCACATGAAAACATTTTTGAATGCACACAAGACAGGTTTTTAATCATTTATGTACATGTTCTGTTTATTTAATTTGCCTGCTTAACTCATTCTGTCTGCACAGTTATTTGTGTATATACAGATCCAAGATGCAAGATGGATGCTGATTTAGCCTCATTTAGGGGTGCCAAAGTTCATTAGTGCTTCTTTAATAAAGCAAATCATTATTTTCTTATGACCCAGTTGTCATATAAGCACCACAGCAGACTGAAAAAAGTAGCCTTGATACGACATTTACAAGGTTAATTCTTTTTGAATCATTAAATATTTTATTAACTTATTTAGAAAGACTTATTTTCCCAATTTTTATTGAAGAAACCAGCTATTTTGGTGACATCAATGTATGAAGTAACAGAAAATTAATATTAAGTATTAAATCATTCCATATTAATTGGTGATGGTCCACAGGAATCTATGATTTACCTGTAGAGTCATGCATTAATTGAGAATTACTTTATTATAAAGTGTTACCTGTAGTTTTAGTGCCTAAACCTAATCAGAAAGCCACATCGTCTAAACAAGAAAGTTAAGAAAGAGTTAAACAACTAAACTTGAAATAGGAAACAGTAACACATTTATTACTGATTTGCAACAGCTACTCTTTTTATTTTTGACTTCTTTGTCTTCATACAATATGCTCTGCCTCCCCTTTATCTACCATACAAGGTCTTCATAAGTAAACACTTCATGAAGATATTTGCAGAATTTGCAATGAGTGCATCTGTGCTCTGAAGTTTAAAGACACCTTGTGTTTATCCGACAGACACCAGGTTTCTTTGACAGAAAAGCAGTCTTTGATGGAAAACGTGGAGAAAACTACATCATTCTGAAGTGTCTTTCTTTTGAACAAACAACTAGTCTCATTTCAGCCCAACTAAAGCAAATAAACATGGAGATAACATAAAGTACTACGTAAGGCTGCTGTTTCCCCACACAAGACTGCAGACATATAAAAGTGGTGCAGGCACTTTCCAGTCCTCCACGTAATCGTTATCTCCCATCTCAGCTGATGCAGACTCAGTGAAGTGTGTGTTCTAATCACAGCCTAATGACAGATAATATCACAGCTCTCCTCACCTGTGTGTGTGTGTGTGTGTGCAGTGTGTACGTATCAGCGAGCTTATGTGTAGAGTTTGTGAATTTTGTGATAAGAAGCAAATGGCATTGTGTGAGCATGATGACAAGAGAGCAAAGGAACGTTCACCAACTACATACACAATGGTCCACAAATCGAAACTCATATCTTAGGAGGTAGGAGGTGTTGGCTAAGTAAGTGTTAAGACATTCAGCTGTGTACTCAAGTAGTGAATGTACTATGTACATGATTCTTGCCAAATGAGCTGCACTGTATGGTTCTCACCACTGAGAGGCGCAGGTTTGTAAGTTAGAGACGGATGTTACATCATCACGTTCATGTTTTGGGAGCCCGCCCAAAAAGACGTAACTTTCCCTCCTTTTTGTATGAAACTTCCTGATGGTGGAGAAGCTGTTCATTTTGTTTGTTGGACAAAATAAATATGCCACACGAGGCTAAAGAGGATCATAGTTTCCGTCACTTATTTCTTGATGCTGCAAAGCTCAATAGTAAGGATGCTGATTGTAAATGCCAGCTAAATTTGTTAGTGGCAAAAAAGGTTGTTCTGAGACCTTTTATCTATTTAATGCTTTTATTTAAAGTGTATAGTTCTTCTTCTGTTACTTCCTGTTATCGTCTTCACTTCCGGTCTTCCGCTAACGCAAAATGTTCGTTTGTTGCTAAAACAGCAGCTCTCATTCCAGAATCGGTAAATATACAAACCAACTACTTTTTTGTTGTATTCTGTGTTTATAGCTTGTGATAAGTTACTTAATTGTGGTTCGTTTCTGGGTTTGTGTCATTGGGATGTGGCATGTAAGGACCGCTACTGAGAGATAAGTGTGGAAGACAGAAGCCTAACGTGTAAGGCTCAAACTTACCGCCCTTGGAAGCAGAAGGAGGTGTGAAAATTACATGTTAGTTTGCTTTGTATCAATTGTAAAAGAGTTGTTCTTTTATTTTAAACAGAGGAAAATTATTACTTTAATTTAATATGTGCAACAATTCATAGTTGTTTAAAACTTTAATTGTATGTAACATTTTCATTTTTTAAGTTCAGTGAAATTATTTGTTTTAAGTTAAAAGTGTAAACATGATTTCTGTGTACTGTTTGTAAGAAATATGGCACTATGGCATTTGTTCCTTTTGTAGTTTTCACGGTGCCACATGTCGGAGTGCCAATATAACGAGGAGAGAATTAAAAGAGCACCAGTCGAAGCTCTCTGCATTCTGTGTGATTAATCCAAGCAGCAGCTACACTGATCTTTAAATGCTGATGGTGTGTTTGGTGAAGCTGTGCAGATGGAAGTCAAAAGGCAAGCATGACCTCATGGCGAAGCAAAATGGCATGCCACTTTGAAACACTTTTTGCATGTCATGTCATTTCATCTCATGCTTTGCTTTTGGTGTCTCATTCAATCTAATCTAAATAACTGGGTGCCTTTGCTTCCTTTAGAGTATATAGCCTGAAATGCTAATGCTAATCACAGCCACATATTTCATGCTAATAACCAGGGCCATAAATGAACTTTTTTTTGGCTGATATATATGCCAAAAAATAATGTTTTTTGAAGCAAGGAAGCATCTAAAAGATGTAGGATTAGGCCCCTGAGAACTAGAGTTCTTAAACGGAAAAATGGAGAAAATATGAAGCATGTAACATTACAAAACATTGAACTTTAAATGTTATAAACAACACTGATGCCATTTACTATGCTTTTGTCACAGCAAAAAAATAAAATGAAATAAAATTAAAGCTAATCATTACAGATGGCGTACTTTCATTTGGAAAATTGATTGAATTATGCAAAAAAAAAAAAAAAAAATGAAATTGGCACAAAACCCTTTTTCACAACCAAGTTTTTATTCAACATTCTTTAGCTGTGAACAATGTCTCAAAGTAGTTTTTAACATGAATTTATTGAATTAGTCATAAAATAACTGCAGTGAAAATACAAATAGGCACGGAAAATGTATTGCAAAATAAATATGTAATAGAAAAAATAAATGGAAAACCAAAGACCAAACTCAACATGAAGTCGTGTGTGTGCGTGTGTATAGTGGAATATAGGCCTGCCAGACTCTGCATCCCAGGGCTTTTTGTAGTCTCATTGTTTGACCGATATACTCCTGCTAAAATCAACAGACCTATGTAGGCTTAGAGGGCTACTAGATTGATTTCTGTCCAGGTGTCCCCAAACACACGCCAGGTTTGTCATCTCCAATATAATTCCCTCAATGGACTCTGGTAAAAAGAGTTGGAAGCTTGACTTGGTGTCATCCACACGAGGTGTTGCATACCGTGTTGGCCCTGGCGTCATCTTTATGATGTTTTCCACTCTCGCTCTACTTCCTCTGTCCTGGGGGG